>NAJL01000064.1:0-131028 GCA_005059885.1 Salinomyces thailandicus | reverse complement strand
GCAAGCCCTCCCACCTCCCCCACCCACCTCCTCCCTTCATCCAACGCAGTCTCTCCAACTCCCACCCTCCTCCCCACAACCCCCCTTAAACTCCCACTAGCCTCATCGCCCGCCGCCGCCCACTCCCCTCCGCTCCCGGCTCCAGGCGCGACGAATTGACTCTCCCCCGCTTTCCGCGCAAAAAGTCTTTGGGTTTCTTGTTCTGAGGACGTGAGTTGGTGTCGGAGGAAGGCGGGTTGGAATTGTAGAGTTTGGGTGGAGAGGTGGGGGGGTGGGAGGTGAGGGAGGAGAGGGAGGAGAGGGGCGAGAGGTGGGTTTGGGGTCGGGTTTGAGGTTGAGTTTGAGGTTGGAGGGGCTTTTCTGGGGGAGGGGAGGTCGCTGTTGTTGTTGTTGTTGTTGTTGTTTGCGGGAAGGGGAGGGAGGGAAGGGAGGGAGGGTGGATTGGTCGTTGTTGTGAGGAGGAGGTTCGTGCGGGCTGTGAGGTAGGTTTTGTAGAGGTTTTGGATTGTTGTGGGGTTGGCGGCGGAAGTGGTCGTTGTTGTTGTGGCTGCAGTTGTGGTTGTGGGTGTGGAGAGTTCGGAGGGTGGAGGGGTGGAAGGGTCGTGTATGCCGATTAGAAGGAGCTGGGTTTCCATCCAGGCTGTCAGTTCGTTGAGAGCGGCTTGCAGACCTGCAATTTCGTTGCCCGGCTCCGTGGACGCAGGGGTGTTGGAGTGCAGGTTTGAGGCATCGTCAACACGGCGTTTCGTCGCGAGAACGGCTTTCTTCAACCGCAGCACGCGGGCTTCTACATCAGGTTTCTCGCTGAAAGCCGGCTGCGAGGCTGTCGGAGGCGGAGGGAGGTTTCCGGCTTTCTGCTTGATGAGGTCTTCTAGGTCTACGGTCGTGGCGTCCTGGGCTGGGGCGGTGATTGCGGAGAAGGCGCGGCGGATGGCTTGGAGTTTGCGGTGTTGCTCGCGGTAGCGAAGGAGGGGGATGAAGCTTTGGTTGACGGAAGCAGGGGGTTCTGAGTTTTCTTGATTCGAGGATGGGGAGGGTGTCGAGAGGCGTTCTATGTCGGCTCTCACTGCGTCGTAGTTTTGCTGGGCCTGGGCGTGGGCGCGGAGAGCTTGGAGATAGGCTTTGCGGACGCCGGTGAGGGCCGGGCTGGATGGGTCTATTTCTCTTCCGCCTTCGGATGGTAGGGTGAGGTTGATGGGGGTCAGTGGGATGTTGGGGGAGCCCGTGTGTTGTTGCACGTGAGCCTGCAGTGCCTGCCTAATCCGGGCGACCTTATCTCGAGGCTTGATGAAGGGGCTGAGGGCTTCCGCGACTTCTGGGAGGGGGCAGTCTTCCAGCTTCATCTGTTCGGTCTTGCGGCGCCGGTATAGGTATTGAAATTCCCGTCGGTCTCCTGCGTTATTCGGTATTCCATGTTGATTCGAATGTACCCTACCCCCTAGGAAAAGGCGTGGCGTGTTGATGTCGCAAGAGGACAGCGGCGTGTGATTGGCTGAGCAGGTGGAGTCCTGAATCGTGCTTCAGCCGCTAGTGACCCCAGACTGAATCGACGCGGCAGAAGAACATCCAGCGGTCTTCAAGAGACTGAGGTGTTGCGTTCGAAGCCTCCCCCCATCACTCATCCCTCTATCCTCTCCTATACCACCTCTCCCGCCTTCCGCTCGAAGACGAGCACGAGCGCCAACATGGCGTCACAACAAGGCAAAGGCGACAACCCGTTAGGGCAATACAAATATGCCGCCATGTCCAACCTGGTTCTCCAGGCGGACCGACGATTCGTTTCGCGGAGAGGCGACGATGCTACTGGAGACCCGGAGTCGCTTGCCGGAAGGATCAATCTTGGGGATATGGGTTCGCGGACGGCAAAAGAAGACGCTCCGGCGCGCCCGCCCGTGCAGGAGCAGGCCGCGAGGAAGAGGAAGAGGACGGAGCCTTTGCAGAGTTCGCGGGCGGCGGGCATACTGTCGCAGGCAGACCTAGACGTAGAGGGCCTCCGATACAGACCGCGGACTGCTGCGACCAAAGACATCTACGATCTGATCGCGACCAATGTGGCGCAAAAGATGGGAGGCGATTATGGGTTGGCCATAACTGCTTCCGCCACAGATTCCGTATTGGAGTACTTGAAGGATGAAGGCTTGAAAGACTTTGACAAGAAGAAGGAGATTGACGACATCCTCGGCATCACCCTATCAAGTAAAGAGTTCAATCAGCTGGTCAATCTGGGAAAGAAGATTACGGATTACGACGCGCAAGACGAGGATGAGGAGATGGGTGATGAAGCTGGAGAAGGAGCTGATATGGACGAACGACAAGGTGTCGCGGTCGACTTTGGTGACGAAGATGAAGAGGAGGAAGGCGGCGGCCAGACATACGAGGTTCGAGATGAGGATGAAGAGTCCGAGGACGACCTCGCCATGGGTACTGCGGAGGTGGCGGGTGACGAGGCCGAGCCTCCGCCCG
The DNA here is from genome assembly GCA_005059885.1 of Salinomyces thailandicus. NCBI lineage: Eukaryota > Fungi > Ascomycota > Dothideomycetes > Mycosphaerellales > Teratosphaeriaceae > Salinomyces > Salinomyces thailandicus. Next base: position 128,565 of record NAJL01000064.1, on the reverse strand, counting down.
ATCGCGAGGGCGAAGAAGACGAGGAAGCAGAGGACGATGGAATGGTCATTGAGAACCGCGCTCGGCGCGCAGCTCGCACAACGCGAGATCCTAACGTCGTCCCTGCCTACGAAATAGATGCCTACTGGCTCCAACGTCAGATTGGACAAGTATATGAAGATGCGCACATACAGTCCGAGAAGACTCGAGAGGCGGAAATCACCATGTCTGGCCGGGACGAGTCTTCGGGCGAAGAGAAGCCGTTGAGGGAGGTTGAGAACGATCTGATGGAACTGTTTGAGTACGAGAATCCTGAGCTTGTGGGGAAGTTGGTCAAAAACAGAGATAAGATCGTCTGGGTCACGCGCTGGCGCAAGGTGGCGGAAGATGATGAGGCACGTTTGGCTGTGGAGAAGGATATGATCAACGCAGGACACGCTTCTATTCTGAAGGAATTGAGAGGTCGCGAGGACGCACAGGCGGGCGAGGGCGCACAGAAGCTAAAGGTCAGGCTGGATCCCATGGAGCTGGATGCCGCTGCACCGGCCGTTAAGGAAGAGAAGAAGGAGGGCTTGGTTGGTGGCTTGCAACCCAGAAAGACGTTGAATCTGGAAGATCTCAAATTCGAGCAAGGTAACCATCTGATGACCAACCAGAATGTACGTCTTCCGCAGGGTACGGTGAAGAAGACCTACAAAGGTTACGAGGAGATACATGTTCCCCCTCCAAAGAAAAAAGTTGATCCTTCGGAGCCCGGTCTAATGCCGACAACTGCCCTTCCTGCTTGGGCTCGCGCAGGCTTTGGCGCGTCTCAATCTCTCAACCGAATCCAGACGAAATGCTACCCTTCAGCTTTCGAGGACGACGGTAATATGCTCATTTGCGCCCCCACTGGCTCCGGCAAGACCAACGTCGCTATGCTGACCATGCTTCGTGAGATTGGCAAGCACCGGGACCCACAGACTGGAAACATCAATCTGGATGACTTCAAGATAATCTACATCGCGCCTCTCAAGGCTCTGGTGCAAGAGCAAGTTGGCAATTTTGGCAAGAGGCTGGAGCCTTATGGCATTCAGGTCTCGGAGCTTACTGGTGACAGGCAGCTCACCAAGCAACAAATTGCAGAGACGAATGTCATTGTCACTACACCAGAGAAGTGGGATGTCATCACGAGAAAAGCCACAGATACGAGCTACACGAACCTGGTACGCCTGATATGTATTGACGAGATTCATCTTCTGCATGATGACCGCGGACCTGTGCTGGAAAGTATCGTCAGCAGAACCATTAGACGCCAAGAGCAGACCGGCGATCCAGTCAGGATCGTCGGCTTGTCTGCCACGCTGCCCAACTACCGTGATGTGGCGGCTTTCTTGCGAGTCGACCCAGCCAAAGACCTACACTACTTCGACGGCTCCTTCAGGCCTTGCCCACTGAGGCAGGAATTCATCGGCGTCACTGACAAGAAGGCTATTAAACAGCTCAAAACGATGAACGACGTCTGCTATAACAAAGTCCTGGAGCAGGTAGGAGAGAACAAGCAGCAGATGCTGATCTTCGTGCACTCTAGAAAGGAGACGGCTAAGACTGCAAAATACATTCGCGACAAGGCGATGGAAATGGAGACCCTCTCTCAGATACTGCGTGCGGACGCAGCGTCCCGCGAGATCTTGAGAGAGGAAAGTCAGCAGGTCAGCAACGCAGACCTGAAGGATGTGCTACCCTACGGATTTGGTATCCATCACGCTGGTATGACCCGAGCGGACAGGACAGCTGTTGAGGATCTCTTTGCCGATGGGTCGATTCAGGTCCTTGTGTGTACGGCTACTTTGGCTTGGGGAGTTAACCTTCCTGCGCATACCGTCATTATCAAAGGCACGCAAATCTACTCGCCGGAGAAAGGTTCGTGGGTTGAGCTCTCGCCTCAGGACGTTCTGCAGATGCTGGGGCGCGCTGGAAGACCGCAGTATGATACCTATGGTGAGGGCATTATCATTACGACGCAGACGGAGATGCAATACTACCTGTCGCTCATGAACCAGCAACTTCCGATCGAGAGTCAGTTCGTGAGCAGATTGGCGGATAATCTCAACGCGGAAATCGTGCTCGGCAACGTGCGGTCAAGAGACGAGGGTGTGGAGTGGTTGGGCTACACTTATCTCTTCGTGCGGATGATTCGATCACCTGGCTTGTATCAGGTCGGTGCTGATTACGAGGACGATGAGACGCTTGAACAAAAGCGCGTGGATCTCGTCCACTCTGCCGCCATGGTGCTGGAAAAGGCTAGTATGGTCAAGTACGACAAGAAGACCGGCCGCCTCCAAGGGACGGATCTTGGGCGGATTGCGAGTCACTACTACATTACGCACAACAGCATGTTGACCTACAACATGCATATCCAGCCTTCTGTTACGCCAATCGAGCTCTTCCGCGTTTTCGCCCTGAGCGAGGAGTTCAAGTACATCCCTGTTCGACAGGACGAGAAGCTTGAGCTGGCGAAGCTGCTGCAGCGAGTGCCGATTCCAGTCAAGGAGACGATCGATGAGCCACACTGCAAAATCAACGTCTTGCTTCAGGCCTATGTCAGCAGGCTTAAGCTCGATGGCCTGGCGCTGATGGCTGATCTGGTCTACGTCACGCAGTCCGCCGGTCGTGTCCTGCGCGCGATGTTTGAGATTGCGCTGAAGAAGGGCTGGGCGGGCGTGGCCAAGGACGCTCTGGACTTGTGCAAGATGGCGGAGAAGAGGATGTGGCCTACCATGACCCCGCTCAGACAATTTCCTGAGTGTAGCGCTGAGATTATCAAGAAGGCTGAGAGGATTGATGTTCCGTGGCAAAGCTACTACGATCTTGACCCGCCGCGCATGGGCGAGCTGCTGGGGATGCAGAAGCAGGGCCGGCAGGTCTGCGGCATGGTGGCGAGGTTCCCAAGACTCGAAATCAGTGCGCAGGTGCAGCCGGTGACGAGGAGTATGCTCCGGGTCGAGCTGACACTGACGCCGAAGTTCGATTGGGATGACGCATTGCATGGGCGTGCGGAGAACTGGTGGATCATGGTTGAGGACTGTGATGGCGAGGAAATCCTTTTCCACGATCAATTCTTGCTGCGGAAGGAGTACGCTACGGCCGAGATGAACGAACATCTCGTGGAGTTCAGCGTGCCGGTCACGGAACCCATGCCGCCCAATTACTTCATCACCGTCGTTTCTGACCGCTGGATGCACGCGGAGAGCAAGCTCGCGCTGTCCTTCCAAAAAGTGGTCTTGCCAGAGAAGTTCCCGCCCCATACGCCGCTCTTGGACCTGCAGCCTTTGCCAGTTGCTGCGTTGAAGAGGCAGGAATACGTTGATCTGTATCCCGAGTGGCAGCAGTTCAACCGCGTTCAGACGCAGGTGTTCAATTCGCTGTTCCAGACCGACGATAATGTGCTTGTCGGCGCTCCGGCGAGCAGTGGCAAGACTGTCTGTGCCGAGTTTGCCTTATTGAGGCACTGGACGAAGGGCGCTGAGGGCGGCAAAGCGGTGTATATTGCACCCTTCCAGGAACAAGTCGATGTTCGCTGCAAAGCCTGGCAAGGCAGATTTGGCGCTTTAGCGGGTGGCAAGCAGATCGTCAAGCTCACCGGCGAGACGGCGGCGGATCTCAAGCTCCTCGAGCGAGGTGACTTGGTTATCGCGACACCTACGCAGTGGGATATGATGTCGCGGCAGTGGCAGCGCAGGAAGAACGTTCAGAACGTCAGGCTTATCATCGCTGATGATCTGCATATGCTTGGTGGTCCAAGCGGGTACATGTACGAGGCGGTGATATCGCGCTCGCAAGCTATTGCCGCACAGCTTGAGAACGGGCTTCGCATCGTCGGCCTCTCTGTGTCGCTGTCTAATGCTCGGGATCTAGGCGAATGGGTCGGCGCGTCGAAGCATACCATTTTCAATTTCAGCCAGAACGTCCGCCCGATCCCGCTGAGCTTGCACTTGCAGACATTTAGCATTCCGCACTTCCCTTCGCTGATGCTCGCCATGACGAAGCCGACGTACCAGTCGATTCTGCAATGGGCTGCGGATGAATCGGCCATGGTGTTTGTGCCTAGCCGGAAGCAGGTCAGAGCCACGGCCTTGGATCTGTTGGCGGCCTGTGTTGCAGACGATGATGAGGACCGCTTTCTCCAGACGGATGCTGAGCAGCTTGCGCCTGTCTTACAAAGGGTTAAGGAGCGATCTTTGGCGGAGTCGCTGAGGCATGGTATTGGGTACTTCCACGAAGCGCTTTCGGAGTCCGACAAGCGGATCGTGGAGAGCTTGTTCACCCAAGGTGCAATACAGGTCATGCTCGTCTCGCGTGACTGCTGCTGGGAGGTGCAGAGTGTTGCACACTTGGTCGTGGTCATGGGCACGCAATACTTTGAAGGCCGTGAGCACCGCTACGTCGACTACCCGGTCAGCGAGATCTTGCAGATGTTCGGCCACGCTGGCAGGCCGGGCCAAGATAAAGACTGCCGTGGCGTGTTGATGTGTCCGGAGGTCAAGCGGAATTATTATCGCAAGTTCTTGAGTGAGGCTTTGCCGATCGAGAGTCAGCTGCAGAGGTATATGCATGATGCTTTCGTGACGGAGATCAGTACGAAGACTATCGAGAGCACGCAGGATGCTGTCGACTGGACGACCTACACATACTTCTACCGCCGGCTCCTTGCGAATCCGAGCTTCTACGGTCTGTCGGATACGAGCCATGAGGGTCTCAGTGCCTACCTATCCGAGCAGGTCGAACAGACCTTGAAGGAGCTTTCCGACGGCAAGCTTATCGAGATCGACGAGGATGAAGATACCGTCTCGCCGCTCAACGCCGCCATGATCGCAGCTTACTACAACATCTCCTTCTACACCATGCAAACCCTCCTACTTTCGCTCACTCGCACGACAAAGCTCAAAGGCATCCTGGAGATCGTCACCGCCGCGACGGAGTTTGAAGACATCCAGATTCGTCGACACGAAGAAAGCGTGCTCCGCCGCATCTACGACCACGTACCCGTCAAACTCGAACACGTTGATTTCGAAAGTCCGCATTCCAAGGCTTTCATCCTGCTACAGGCTCACTTCTCCCGCATGCAGCTACCCGCAGACCTGGCCAAAGATCAGGAGCTCATCCTCCGCAAAGTGCTGAATCTCCTCTCCGCTTGCGTCGACGTCCTGTCTTCCGAGGGCCATCTCAACGCTATGTCCGCTATGGAGATCAGTCAGATGGCCGTGCAGGCCATGTGGGACCGCGACAGCCCGCTCAAGCAAATCCCTCACTTTGAAGACAACGTCATCGAAGTCTGCAACCAGGCCGGCGTAAAAGATGTCTTTGAATTCATGGAGGCGATGGATCCCAGTGAGAACAAGGACTACGATAAGCTTGTCAAAGCCATGGGGCTCGCCAATCCGCAACTAGCGGACGCCGCGCGGTTTACCAACGAGCGCTACCCGAATATCGACCTTACTTTTGAAGTCGAAGACCCAGAGTCCATCACGTCCAACGCCCCTGCTTACCTGTCCGTCACGGTCGAGCGCCAGCTCGAAGACGACGAAGAGCCGAACCTCGCGGTCCACGCCCCGTTCTTTCCGGCCGCGAAGACGGAGAACTGGTGGTTAGTGGTGGGCGAGGAGAGCACGAAGGCGCTGCTGGCTATCAAGCGCGTGACGGTTGCGAGGGCGTTGAAGACGAGATTGGAGATGGTGCTGCCGGAGCCTGGGAGGAGGAAATTGACGCTGTTTTTGATGAGTGATGCGTATGTGGGTGTGGATCAGGCGCCGGAGTTTGAGGTTGTGGTTGCCGAGGGGGCGGAGGAGGACGAGGAGGAGGATGAAGATGAAGAAGCGGCATAAAGCGTGTTGTTAATGAGGTGTGCTAGACACGTTTTTCTGTAGATCACACAGCGCATTGTGCATGGAATTTTCATACAGTACAGTCCATCTCACTCCTTTCCCTCCGTCAAAAAGAAGACAGACAAACAATCTGGACCTTTCCATCCCGTCCCTTGCCTGCAATTCCCAGGAAAGCTTTCATCCAAGAATTCTTCAACTTTGACTCCACTCCACTCTATTCCACTCCACTCTACTCTACCCTCCTCTCCCTAGGTCCTTCAAGACTTCTGCGGATCATGGCCCCAATTCTTCAAAGACCGCGCACTCTTGCTCTCCGGATCCTGCTTCGCCTTGCCCTCCTGCGCTAAATGCCGCTTACAATATGCCACCACTTTCCGCATATGCTGGATATCTTCTTCTTCGTATTTACTCGGATCTTTCTTCGGGTTTTTCTCGAGGATGGCGATGATTTTGCGGCCGCTAGAGTTTTTCGTTCAGCTGATGGATTTTTTTTTCCCCCCTAGGTGGTGAGGTTTTTGAGGAAAAGCTGGGGAGGGGGGGTGTTTGGGTGGTGTGCCTGTTTTGGGGAGGAGATGGGCGGTCTTTTTTCTCTCGATTTTTTTTCCTTTCCTTTTTTTCTTTTTTTTTTTCTTTTCTTGGGTAGGTAGGTAGGCAGGCATTTTTCTGTAATGGGAAACGAGAAAGGGTTGATGTTTATAAGTTGCAGTACCTTTCATGTCCGACGGATTCGCCGGAACCGTCATCTTTAGACCAGCCGGCGTCTTCCGAGGAGGATTGTTGGAGCCAGGTTTTGAGGTCTTGAGGGGTCATGTTGACTATTTCGTTGAATTCCCTTTTTGGACGGACGAGCATGAGGGTCAGTTGTTTTGTTTTTGAGGTTGGGGATTTGGGGCTGCTGGAGGGGAAGGGGAAGGGCTTACTGGATGACGGTGTCGTTGTCTTTGACCATTTTGGCGGTTGTGTTGTTGGTGTTTGAGGGGTTGGTTGGGCTTGTTCGGGGTATGAACTGTGGTGTGGTTACGGTGTTTGATGATGTTGTACTTCTGAAGATTCTCCGTCACATGTGATGTTTATTCGTGCGTATATGAAAGCTCTAGGATGGCTTGTGGATGCAATCTATATTGATCGTTGGAGATGGAGAGAGACGTGCGTTATTGTATCTGGCGTCATGACAGGTGAGGTCCGGAGCAGTCAGGTGGGTGGAACAATGGCTACGTCACCATTCCGCCAACGACGACACCTCCTATATGGGCGGTTGGTATGAAACGTCGAGATCTTCACTCACGAGAATTTGTCTACAACATGACATGTATGATGTTGTATATACTCAAGGATGGTATACAATTTTTCTACCTTCCTTGGTGAGTGAAGTGGGATGGGGTCTGCCACCCTGGTCTTGTGCTTTCCGCATGGATCAATGCTAGGATTGCCTGCCTGCCTGCATATCTTAGGGGGTCCGGCATTTCAGGGTCTGTTGCCGCCCGTGTACATACATCATTGGTCATGGGGGCGCGGCGCCTCGTTTGATTTGCAGCGGCAACAAGAGTCAACGCGGTACGGTATAGGAAATTGCCATGCGGTCGGCGTTGCTGTTGCTGTCTTCACGAATAGAACTGCTTTTGCCATGGTAGGTATTGATGCACCTTTGGTAGGGAGGCGGCGTCATTTGATTAGATACCTCATGGATCTTCCACCTCATGCACGTCTAAACGTGGCGGTGATTTATTTAAGCTTCCAATCTGCTCCTTCTCCACTAAACAGCAGTCGGCCGCGGCTTAAGTAAGTGACGGGCAAAGCCTCACATATGAACGGCCCCATCATTCGTCGTCTGCCCGCCGTCTTGAAACGTGAGGACGCGAAGACGCGTCGCATCTGTCAGCCAGACCATGATATGCGGCAGCCATGGTGGCGGCGTGGCGACGAGGATCCGACGCCTTGGTGCGTAAGGGATGCAATGGACAGGTCGAGCTGTACGGTAGATGTGCTGTAGATCCCGGATGAGTTGGCAACACCTGCAATAATTGAACAAGGTCGGTACATGTCACTTACCTGAACGATCGATGCTCCTTATCGTCGCCGTTGGACGTGGTACCGTGCCCGACCCTGCTTCCCGCGTTCGAGCTCAGGGACCCTCACTCACTCACGACTCACCTCCGTCCTTGCCTTGCCTGATTCTCACCCTGTACATACCACACCCGACCACACCCTACCCTACCCTACCCTACCACTCCGTCGCTCTCTGCTTCTCGATGCTTCATCAGTCATAGCGCCACCATGCTGTGCTGACTACCGCCGTGCCGGGCGTAGACTACACCACGAACCTCACCCCCCCCCGCCGAGACGCGCCGCCCCCCGACGCGATCAATCCTCCCTTTTGCGGATGCGACCCGTTCACTGCGACATAACAATCACCGCCTTACACACCTCACCCCGACGGAGACTTCGCCGGCCGAACGTCTTGCTCCTCAATGCTGATCACCTAATGCGCGCTACGATCAGACCGACTTAATTTGATCTCACAACCCGTCCTTACCCTCGTCCGCGCACGTCAGGGTTGGCGCCAACCACGATGCCTCTCTTTTCTCGGTTTAAGAACAAGGGAACTCAGCCGGCGTCCAAAACGGAGACGCTGCCGGGCTCGACTAATGGCAAGCCGCTGGCACCTCAGAAGCCACGATGGGAGACGACGTGGAATAGCACTACCGTTGCGCCGGAGGAGATTCAGGAACTCATACATGCCTGCACGGCGGAGATGAAGTCAAGAGGTACGTTTTGACAGGAGGGCTGCAGGTAGTGAGACTATGCGGAGTACTGACAAGCTATGTAGCTGAGGCCCTAGACACGCCATTCCTACTCCTTCCGTTTCGACCAGACTCCGACGCCGGGGGAGCTCGCACGTTCATTCGCAACTACTACAAAGGGAATTCGGAAGGCTCGCATCAATATCGAGGAGCAGGTCTACAGCAAGAGCTACGCTTGACAGAGCCCAATGTACTATGTAGCATCATGAAGTGGTGCTGGAGTCGGATGGTAGGCGGTGTGGTCTCATGGCCCGTCTACGAAGGCTTCCAGATTGGCGAGCGTGATTCGAACATGGCACGCCATGCATTCGAGACGTTTATACCGATTGGAGCAGGCTCGGAGGCCCGCAGGAGCATCATCTTCGACTTCTTCGACCTGCTCTCTGCAGTGGCTGCTCACGGCAAGATGAACGGTCTAGGCGGGCGAAAGCTGTCAAGACTCGCAGGCTGGTGGGCTTTCGAGCACTCTGATAACGACAAGGGCTTCGAGGGCGGGTATCAGTCTTGGGCCAAGGCGGCAGACGCAGCAAGCCATCTGTTCTTCGCCTACCTGCGCACGCTGTCGCCGGAGGCAGATCCCTCCATGAGCTTGATCGAGAGGATACCGCGATCTCTGCAGGCTCTGCTTGGCTCGACTGAGTATCCTCCCGAGACACCGACGCTTCTACAACGATCTACACCTCGTGTGGTGATGCTTGTCGACGCTGTATCGCCGACCCCTTTCGCGCTTCTGCGGCGAGCGAAGCACTTCGAGTACCGCGATAAGGATAGGGTCTTGCGCGAGTTCTCCGAGTTTGAGGATCCAGTGGATGCGCTGACGGACGAGTGCAAGCGCGTGCTTCAGGCAATCTCATCGATCAACTCGGCGCAGCCTCTGTCTAGGCAAGGCGAGCGGAAGACTGGCCAGGAGTCATGGTCTGCATTCCAGAACCTTGGCTTCTCTGATCTTGACGAGCGCGTCATGTCTCCAAGTTCGCCAGACGAGTTGAACGGCAATGTGTCGTCACTGGGCTCGGGGCCGAGGACGCTGCCGCGACCTAGAAACGTTGATCATGCCAGGCCTACAACACCGTCTTGGGGAGACTTCTTGTCGTCCGGGTTTGCGGATGACGATATTACTAAGGCCCCTCCCGCCTTAAGCCTACCTTCAGACAACGTCTTGCCGTTCATCGGGAGCAGAGCCCAGACCTCACACAACTCGACCAGTGATGAAAATCTCGCGCCTGGTGAGCTTGCGGCGGTCACAAACGTCGAGCTCGACGACGCATTCTGGTGGGTATGGATGACTAGCCTAGCAGGCGAGGAGCCTTCCGATCGCAAGGCCGTCTTCGGTCGCTGTGCTTTGATTGAGACCAACATTATGAATGGCAGATGGCTTATCATGGAGGAACAGGTCAAGGGCGCGTCGCCGGACCCGGTCGACGCATATGAATTCGTGGCGCCGAAGAAGAGCATCTTCAACTTCACAAAGCGAGGTAGGAACAAACGTACGAAGAGCGAGAAAGCAAACCCCGAGTCTCCTCCTCAGCTCGAGCGGATAACCTCTGCTACGCCTAGCAAGACCAGTCTGGCTCCCGACCAGCATTCAAAGATTAGAGCCGCGGCTGCTGCTCTGGCCCGCAAGAATACCGACGACGAGAATCAATCGACCGCTAGGCGCGGACGAATGGACGATGCGGCTTCGACCAAGACCAGCAGCATGATGACGATGGGTGTCATGAATGAGGCGACTCCGGCTATGAAGTGGGCTAATGCATACGACAAGAACAACCTCCGTGCTCAATATCTCGGCGACTCGTTTGCTGGCAGAGGCGTGAGCCGAAAAGACACGTCCAGGACGTCTTCTATCAATCTTATCGGTGACAGAACCAGTAGTATCGCGCCCTCTGCCCCGGTTCTGTCTCCGGAATCCTCTGCTTTTCCGACTGACGCACCTGCCGAGAGTGCGCTACCAGCGCCGCCCCCTGATGAGCCGGCGTTTGTGGGTGCTGAACCGCCTGCGCCAATAGAAGAGCCATCGAGTCTGTCGCAAGCTGGTGTCTCTCCCGAGCTGTCGTCACCGCCGCCGGCCATTCACATTCTCTCCGAGGAACCCGAGGTGGTTGAGGAGCAACACACAACAGAGGATGTATCGCCACTTGAGCCAAGCCAACCTGAGCCTACGAGTGCGTTTGATAAGGAGACGGCAGTGCGCGTACCGGAGATCCCACAGAGCAGGGTTGAGAGAAAGCCCGTGCCTCGTTCCAAGAACCTCCAAGATCATCCAGCCTTCCGCCGAAAGATGCCTAGCGAGTCTGCAGCCGCTCCAGCAAATTCTACTGTCATACCGGCTGAGCCGTCACCGCAAAGTCCAACCAACAAACCAGCTGCAGTTGCTGCACAGAGAGCTATGGACGTTCCGTCTTCCAGCCCCGAGTCAGTAACGAAGCAGGGTAAGCTTAAGAAGCAGGGCGGTGGCGGTTTCAAGAAGCTCTTTGGCCGCAAGAAGGATAGTCCGAAAAGTAATTCGATCGAAGCGCCTCCGCAGGGCCTAGCACCACCTTCCGAGACAAGCCTTGGTCGGAGATTATCTTTGATGCGGAAAAAATCAACCAGGTCTACGCCGAACAGCAGTCGAGTCGCTGTTGACCCGCCAGCACCGCAGGTTGTAAATGAACCGACCATGCCAGACTCACCGAGCAGATACGAGCAATCTGCCAACAACGTCTCGCGCGTCAACACGAAGTCGGACGCCGACCCACAAGACGAATTTTCCCGTTTCGACCAAGGCCCCATGCACGACATGCCCATTGCTCAACCCCGTGAGTCCGAGGAAGACGTCCCAGCTTCCTACTCGCCACCGCAACCACAACGCACTTTCAACACCCAATTCGCCAGCCGCATCGCCCCAGACGAAATCCAACGAGAAGCCGACAGCGGCGCCTTCATCGTCACTCCAGAAGACCGCCCAGACCCTATCTCGGACGTGCAGTCCGAGGCTTCCATGGAGAACCCGCACCCCATTGAGCCGGAGAAGGACCGCTGGGCCCAGATCCGCGAAAATGCGGCGAAGCGCGTGGGGCGTGCGAGCGAGGAGTATAGTATGCAGAGTAGGCCTAGTCATGCAGGGCAGAGTATGCGCGAGACGGACGACGGTGAGACGAGTGGGGAGGAGAGTAAGTTGGCCCCTTTCCCTTTCCCTTCCTTTCCCCTTCTTTTCCTTCCCTTCCCTTTCCCTTCTCTTGTTAGCTTCTTTTCCTTTGAGGATATCGCCGCTGACTGTTATTTCTCCAATAGCAATCGAATCCCGCGTCGCTCGCATCAAAGCCCGCGTTGCTGAACTCACTGGCGGTATGGACTCTACGAACGCCAATGCTACTCACGCGGCCGCTACCGCCGCCGCGACCTCGAGCGCTCAGAAGTAATCGAGAGACTCCGGCTTAGAGACACTCAATATACCCGATCACACGCTTTCTTATGTACTCTCGACTCCGCCCCGGATCCGGCAAGTCCCTGCGGATGGAGATGGCGTATCCGCCAACCCGCCTCGCGCCGCTCTCAGGGCGAAAAGGAGAGGAGTCCTCCGGTCTCCGCGAGGACTTTACGACCGTGAGAACACATCGACACACCTCGCCAAGCCCTCCGTCCTAGGGCGTTCAGCAGTTTTCCCTTTCTTCTTGCAGCTACTCCTTGTTCAGAGATACCACATTTGCAGCACTTTTCTACTTCTTACTCTTCTTCTCCTTCTGCGCCGGGTTGCTGCGCATGTGGTAGAGAGGAATTAAGGTGCTTTGTTTCTTCCGCCGTTTCAGTAATTAGGGTGGATTTGCTTCCTTTTACCTTTTCTGCTGGTCTTTATTCCCTTTTTAGAACGTTTTTGATACCACTGGGGAATTGAGGGATGGGTAGGGATGGGTTTACCTCTTCTTCTTTGAGCGAGCATGGGGGTGTGAGGGGTGAGGGGAGGGGGCAGGTTGGGTGATGAGAGAGGGAAGAGGGGAAGGGAGATGGAGGTGAGAGTTATGAGAGGTGAAAGTGACGGAAAGGAAGCGAGAGATTAGAGGAGGGAGAAGGGTAGTAATGTGCGGCGATTCATATGAAAATACTATCATGAGATGAGTGGTTCCTTTTTTTTCGTTTATGGGTTCCGGCGCTTTGGTGTGATGACCGTGTCTGCCCTGTGATTGGGGAGGGTGAGGGTGTAAGAGACCCGTAGTGAGATTGAACGTCTGGCGAATACGGTCAATCTGATGTGTAAGATGTTCTGCTCTCTGTAGTCCCTCAGCTACAAATTTCACCCAGGTAGATGATAACACATCCGGCTCGCCAGGAGGTAGCAGCTCCCAGTCTTTCAGCAAACTTTCGCAGTACCTATATGCAAATGCATTGTCAATGAAACAATGTATCCAGCCCGATCGTCTCGTCATCTAGTTCGCCTACCGATTGCTTTTCTTGATAACTCCCAGCACATGCATCTAGTCCGAACCACCTACCCTACGAAGAGCGAGCGACTAGTGTATGAGCAAGACGGCCGAGACCATGGAACATACGATGGTGATGGTGATTTAACGCTCAAGGCTGGACGCATCACATATCGTCTTTACATCTCTGAGTACCTAGAGCCTTCCCTACAGCAGAGCCTGCCCTGCCTGATAACAAGAGCCCAGCAGAGAACTTGAAACATTCTTGTCCTGTGTTCACAGCGAGCCGAAGGTGAACGGTACCGCACCGCCAGGCGTCGGGGTGACACGCCGTATTCCACACCCCTGACCCGCCGTCAGTGATCCTCTGCCTCACTCAACACTGGACAGACGTTAGATCAGGTACACCTCCTCACGCTCGCTCCACCCTTTTGAACCAATTACCCAGAAATCTCCTCCTCCCTCGCAAAACCATGAAGCGTCTCGCCACCTTCCTCCAGACCCTTCACCTCCTCGAATTCTGCCGGTGCGGGAGCCGCGGAAGAGCGGAATTCGTGAGGCGCCGCCTTGGCCTTGTTGGTGTAGGAGGGAGAAGGGGGCAGAGCGGCATGCAGATCGGTTTGACTGAGTTTTGGCGGCGGCTGCTAAGAGAGCGTGGCGTTGCTCGGTAGAGGCATCAGGGAGCCAAGGAAAAGACTCAGCCTGAATGCTGTGCCCAGCGGCATATGGTCAAACACAGCCGTCTACAACATAGCTATACCCGTGCTATACAAGACTAGGCAACGCCGCAACACCATGCGGGCAAACCAAACGAGCCTTCTTCGCTCTCCTGTTCTTTACCAGTCATTCTGACTTTCCCCCTGCATAGCCTTCTGCCTAGCCCTTAACGCCTCAGCAAGGCCACCTGCCAGACCGCCTCCACCCCCACTAGGCGTGCTAGCACCACTGCCGCCTTCTTGCGCTCCATTCGCCGCGCCGTTCGAGTACCCGCTATCCCTCGGTGTCGCCGGCGCTGGGTTCCTGCCCGCGGGTCGCTTGGCTGGGGGAGCCGGGGGTGTCGGCTTGGCCTTGGCTGTCCCGTTTGCTCGGCCTGGGGCGGGTGGCGGCGGAGGTCGAGATGCAGCGGCGGGTGCGGGCGGAGGTGGAGGTGGCGCTTGGCGGACTTCTTCGAGGTAAGCTGCAGGTGTCCAGCCGGATGCAGAGTGATCGAGTCGGCGTCCTAGCCACCAGCCTGCAGAATCGGGGTTAGCGAACAGTCGTAGACAGGCATGCAGATAGAACTCAAGCTTACCGTTGTTCTCCTTTTGCTGAATCTCAACGATCTCACCCTTGGCCAAGCTCATCTCCCCGCTGCTCTGGCCTTGGAACTCATATACCGCCTTGTACTGCTGTACAGCCGGCACAGCCGCAGGCGGCGGTGGCGGCGGCGGAGGCGCACGACCGCTAGCCGTGGAGGAAGTCGAGACGTTCCGATTGTGCCCGACCACACCGTTCGACAACGCGGCGACGCCGCCAGACTGAGGCACAGCCGCAGGTTGCGGTCGCGCAGCTGGCTGTGGCCTTGCAGCAGGAGCTGGAGCGGCCTGTGGAACAGTATGCCCGATCGCTCTCGTCGCTGATTGTCCAGGCAAGGGCTGGGACTGCGGGATCGGCCTCTTCTGCGCAGCCTGCTGCGAAAGCTTGCCGCCCGTGCTCTTCTTCAGCAACTTTCCGCTCGTAATAGCCTTGCCTGGCACACTCTTCCCCTTCGGCGTCTGCCTACTTTGACTTCTCGGGTCCTCGCCGGGGCTAGTGTGAATCTGCCCTGACTTGTACATGTCAACCTTACCCACCGCCGGGTCCCGTACAGCCTTAACCGCAGCCATCTTGCCAGGCTTCTTGTTGTACTGCAACGATTCTCCTACTCGCAGATCAATTGATCGAGCTGCCTGCTTGAGCTGCATAAAGAACTCCGTCTTGAACATGCAGTTGATGAGCGGGTCGGGCTCCTGCGGACTACCGACGCCGAGAGCGAACCAGTCATCCTTTAGACTGCTCGTGCTCACAAACTTGATGGCGCCCAGAGGCATGGTACGCTCGGCGAAGATCTGGAGTTGTTTGTTGACCAGCGCCTGCTTGACCAGGTAAACAGCCTTGCCGGTCAAAATCAAGAATCTTGGCTCGGGCTTCGAACTGCGTCCCAGCTTGCTCACAAGCAGCTCGCAGCGACAAGAGAAGAACGTTGATTCCCCTGATCCAAGTCCGGCACTCCTTCTTAGCAGCTCGCCAGTACCGCCAGGGAGATCAATTCCCAAATAGTCACCCACGTATCGTCGGTAGCCTAACAAGCTAAACCGTCGCCTCTCCTTTCTACCTCCTAGCAACCTCGTGCCCTCATCTCTCAAGACTAAGAAAGGCTCCCCGCCACTCTTCTTCCTCCAGAACCGCTGGATTCTGCAAGCGCACTCGGTCCGATACCGCAAGTAGTTCCTCCACGAACGCTGAATCCGAATGGCCATGTTGTGCCAGTATCGATCCCGCATCGTCTCCAACGCAAAAAGCGTTTCGGGTGTCTTAATGAATGCCTTACTGACACCCATCTGCCATTCTTCCTTTGGTATGCTTGTATCCTTCAAGATCTGCAAGACGCCGGACTGAGCGTCGCCCGTCCAGGTGTACTCACCCGCATACGAACATTTGGGTGAAAGCAGGTAGAAGCGTTCGACGAAACGTTCAAAGGTCGATCTGTACGCGAACCCGGCTCGCCGGATGCGTACGTTCTCCTGCAGACCAAGATATTTGATTTGATGCAGGACGTTGGATTCGTTGTACTCTTTGGGACTCTTGTTCTCATTGGGCTTGATCGTCCGGATGTAAGAGGGACTGCACTTCATGAGCGTCGCTACTAGATCGTTCGCACTCGCTTTGATCTTGTCGCCTGCAGTCGGTGGCCTTCGCTTGTTATCTTGATCGACTTGCTCCGGGAACAGTGTGTGCACGAAGCTGTTCCCGCTCTGCGCGCACAGGTTCAGGATGTCTTTAAGCAGCTGGTCTTTGTTCTTATCCGTCATGCCTTCCACAGCGTAGTTGACATCACCAGCGTAGTGCTTGATCACGAATTGCCCTTGCCTCGGCGTGAAGTTCGGGTTCCCACTCAGCGAGTTCAGTCGTGACACGAATGTCTGATCCGCTGCACTTGGGTCTGCGTGCGCTGTCGCGCAAGCATCATTCAATGCCGCGAACACGCCGGGCGGTCTCTTCTCCTCAATCAACTCGCACACAACCTTGTTGTCGAAATACTTGATCGGAGTCCACTGGATCTGCTCGCGCTCGTATTCCTCCTGTTCCGCTTTGAGTGTAAGCTGGATGAAGATCTGCTGCAGCTTCTCGTTGACGTAATTGATGCACAGTTGCTCGAATGAGTTCTTCTCGAAGATCTCGAAGCCGTAGATGTCGAGGATACCGATGGATTG
Organism: Salinomyces thailandicus; assembly: GCA_005059885.1. NCBI lineage: Eukaryota > Fungi > Ascomycota > Dothideomycetes > Mycosphaerellales > Teratosphaeriaceae > Salinomyces > Salinomyces thailandicus. Next base: position 112,069 of record NAJL01000064.1, on the reverse strand, counting down.
GGCTACAGCTTGTTTGGCGCGGAGCGACTGGTTTACTCGCTGCACGATCCAGTCGAACATGTTGTTGTAGATAGCCTTTGCCAGCGCATCTCGGCAGGACGAGGCTTGAGCAATGTTCATGGGCGAGTCGTATACCGAGCCTCTCCTACCGCCCCTGCTTGTTTCGATGACTCTTGTTGTGAGCGCCTTGTTCACACTCGCACTGTCGACGTCAAGCAGATAGGCCACAAAGTCCACCACACTCTGATCTCGGACCGCCGCGTTTCCCTGGTCATCCTCTGTGTAGCTTACATTGCCAATCCACAGGATAGCTGCCAGCATCCGGAGAATATCGTCTTGCTCTTGCTGTGTCATCCCAATGACCTTCATCGCATTGATCGTATCTCGGAAGTCGGCAGCATCGTCTATGCCCTGGACGTCGTAACACTTCGATTTACTGGTGTATGAGTAGGAGGCGGGTTGCTGGATCCCGAAGGACTCCCTATGCTGCTGCGACGCAGCCTTGGTGAACTGATAGAAGATGTGAAAGTTCCTCTCATCTCTGATCTGGCCCACCACTCTCGACTTCTCCAGCAAGTAGTTGTTGATGTTGGCGCCCACCGGCTCGCCGACAGTGTTGAATTGGATCTCAAGGTACTTTCCGAACCGCGAAGAGTTGTTGTTCCGCAGCGTTTTGGCATTGCCAAAGGACTCGAGCAGCGGGTTGGTGGCCAGCACCATGTCCTTGACCTCGTCGATACTGCTGTTGCCGCCTCCGGAGACGTTGGCAATGTACTGCATAATACGCTTCGCTGCCTCCGTCTTCCCTGCACCAGACTCGCCAGAGATGATGACGCACTGGTTCTCGTTGTATGCCTTCATGTTGTAGTACGAACTCTCCGCGATCGCGAAGACGTGCGGCGGCACCTCCAACCGGTTCTTCCCTCTGTAGCTATCCAGCACCTTGTCGGTGTAGATACCCAAGTCCCGGAAGGGGTTGACCGAGACCAGCACATGGCCGATATAGGTGTAAATTTCGCCATTCTCGAATCGCTTCTTCAGGTTGTCGCTGATGGCCTCGTTGCTGATCTTGGAGATGAGGGTCAGGTCCGAGACGCCGACCTCTTTCTTCTTCGTCGTCTCGTAGGCGGCTTTGCGCACTTGCGGTTGTCCGCCGCCGCCTGAAGGTTGGCCGCCTGCCTGAGGCGCGTCCTTCCGGCGACCAGCTCGCTTGGTGACAGCCATGATGGATGCGCGCGGGTGCCCGGTCGATGGGGCTTTCGATGTGGTTTACGCCAGCGTGCGGACAGTCAAGTCGCTGCTGACGGCGCAAGGTCAGGTAAGATAGTGGACCTAAGAAGGGGGATGGACGGAAAGTCGCAAGTACCAGGCTACAATGTCTGTAAGGCGCGTGTGAGGTGACCGTCCCCAGAGCCACCTCAGCCCCAGCGGCGGTGACGTGCCTCGTCGGGCAGCCAGAACCGATCCGACGTCCTCCAGAATTTACTCCGCCACACGCGCAATCCTCTTCGCCATCACATTCATCAGCACTGAAGAACGCCGTCACTTGACTCGGCCTCGTAGCTGGCAAAAGGAGACGGCCTGGTCGGAAAATGCAGAATCACCCTAGCTAGGACGGACAGGGTGTTTCAGAGGCTGTCACTGTCAAGGCTGCAAATACACTTGGATAGTGGCCTATGCTAAGACAGCCATCTGATGAGTCCTGCATGCCTAAATACACAAGGCACTCTACGATACGGTCATCGAGCCGTGGCCATGTTTTCACAATAGAGTTGCGCGAACATAGCAAATAGGACGAGATATGTCCGCAGTGTCAGGAATATAACAATACCTTGATCCACTTTTGAAACTACATCCGCCCCTTAGCCTTCTTCCGCTGCTCCTTCTCCCTCGCATACTCCTTCGACTCCCTACCCTCCTCCCCCTGAATCTCCGCAATAAGCCGCCTCTGCTTCCTCTCATACTCAGCATCCTTCTCTCTCTTCTCCTTAAGCTGCTCCCGAGCCATAAAGTTGGCGTCCTTCCTGAGCTCGCGCAGCGCTCCCTTACGCTCACGCTTGTACTCCTTTTGCAGCTTCGCGGCCTCCGAGCGCTCTTTATCTGGATCGTAATGCTTGTCTGGGTTGAAGCCTTCTTCGAACTTTGGTATGCGTGTCGGGATAGGCTGCTTTTTGTGATGGTGGAGCTCGAGAGGGCGACGGCGCATGGCGGCTTGTTGGAGTAGGATGCTCAAATGCTGTAGCTCTTTCTTCGCGCCATTTTGTCTTAGCAAGGGTAGAAAGGGCGCGAACATGTCCTGGAACGCGCGCTTGTCCTTCCACAGGTCGGTCATGGCGGCGAGGTTGTCAAGGTGCGGCCGCATCTCCTTAGCAGGTGTTTTGGACCCAAGTGACAACGTCTTCAAAGTGAAGCGGACAGCTTCTGGCACGACTCGCTTCGCCAGATTTTGGTATTTGATACAAAGTGCCGTAATGAAAGCACCTGTAGCTCGTCGCTCAGCCGTATCAGGCACTGTCAGCCCAAGCCACCGCGCCATGAGCGTGATCGCTGGCGTGACGACCTGGTGAAAGTGGTCGCTGGTAGGAAAGATGCTCCCTATAGCCGTGAAAATGACCAGATCGCCCGCCACTGGCTTGCCAAATTCGTGGAGAGCCTGGAGATGCTTCCGAAACGCTTCGCCGATCTGCAGGGGGTAGGTGCGAGATAGACTGTGAATGTGGCGAATGATCTGCTCGATAGTCGCCAGCGGCTGGTGAGTGTTGCCCAGGTACGCGATATGCTCGACCAACACGGAGGAAAAGTCAGCCATGCTGTCCTTGTTGGAGGCAGAGAGGGAAGGATGGTACAGCGCCCGAACGCGCTGAACGATGATTGGCTGCTGCTCAGTTGGAACGTCCTTCATAATATCCAACAGCTCAGCGTGAGAACGAGGGCAGGGGTAAGTAAAGGCCAATCCTCCTGACGCTGTCTTCCCTGGCTGAATGCCGTTCGCACCAGTGAGCGCAGGTTGTCTGTCGGTAGAGCTATCTCCAAGAATCCCTTTGACAAATTCATCATCTTCTTCCTCGTCCCGGGCGGCAGTCGGGTTGTCGCCGCCTTCGTCATCGCCAGATCCTTCAGTCTGCTCAGACTCGTCGTCTGTGTCAACGTCCGATTCATCAGCAATGAGATCGGCATCAACATCAAAGTCATCCTCGTCGTCGTGCTGCACTCGTTCTTCCTCTTCAGGCCTGTTTGACTTCGGAACGGGGACAGAAGAAGTGAAGCCAAATTCTGCAGCTTCATCGCCCAGGTCCTCGTTTCCAAAGACATCATGTGCACCGGCAGCCTTCTCATCATCTTTATCCGCATCATCATCAGCGGATTCCTCATCCGAGACAGCTTCACCGCGCATCCTCTTTGTCCTCTTCTCTTCCAACTCCTGCAGGCGCTCAGCCTCCTCCCTCGTCTTCTCTTCATCCGTCTTAGTACGGTCCGAAGGCTTTGCGCGCGCGTCCTGGGCCAGCTGACGTAGCCGCACCTCATACTCTTTATCCGCCTTGCTTCTGTCCATGCCATCGAGCAAACGTTGCCTGTCCGGATTCATCTGCGTACCGTTCCCGTCTCCGTTCGCAAGCGCAGCTTCTGCCTCTTGCTGTACGTCTTTAGGCGGCGGCTTATGGCCTCGGAGCATTGCAAGCATCTCCTGCATGCCTTTGTCTAGCTCATCTCTAAGGTCTTCGTCGTCCTCCTTGACCTTTTGGCGTTCGTACTTGTGCATCTTCGACTTGGCAATCACCTCTTCCATGACCTCCTTCTTTGATTTCTTTCGCTCTGGCTGCTGCTCGCTGTCTTGCTCCCCTCCGACTTCGTCTTCATCTGAGCGACGTCGCTTGCGGCGCATGAACCCATCATCCTCGCTATCGCCGTCTTCTTCGCCACCGGACACATCGTCGACAAAGTCATCCTCTTCGAATTCGTTGAGACTCTTCCCTAGATGCGTAAGGCCAAGCTTAGGCTCATCGTCATCGCTGCCCTCCAGATCGAACAGACTCCGCCCACCCTTCCTGCCCTCCTTTTCACGCGCGAAACGTTGCACTGCCCTCTCCTCCGGTGTCATACCGGGGTCGCCTTCGCCGATTCGCCTGTCCACGAGTCCGCCAACCTTGTTCCGCCTCTGCATTTCCGGTAGCAGCTGTCTCCGACGCGCCTCTTCGCCGGCGCTTTTCGTAACCCCGGGCCGATGCAGCACCTCCTTGTACCTGCCGGCGTTGGCCGCCTTGTTCGCGGAAGCATGACTGACGCTCTCAAATTTGGCCGGCCGTGAGGGTTGCCGCAGTTCGAACGGGTTGAAATTATCGCGAATGTTCTGCAGCGCCGCATTGCGGTCACGGAAGGAGCTTTTGCTGCTCTTCTGCGCCTTCTTCTCTTTCTTTGACTTTTGTGGACCGACGACGCCTTGATCGCGTAGACTCTTCTTGAGTGACTTGAGCTGAGAGGGAGGCATGGTTGCAATGACCGGGTCCAGTGGCAGTGAACGAACGACGAGGCGACTTTTTCTGAAGCTTCGAAGTTCGCGCTGCCAGTCGCCATTGACGCTAGCACGACGGAATCGTGTGGAGGCGGGGCGGACCGTGAGTAGCCGCCGGTGCCCGAGCTGTGCGAGGTGGAACCGGAAGGGCGTTTGGCGTGGGTGCGACGGAAGTTGAAGTGAACCTGGGAAGACCACCAGACATTGGGCAGTCGCCCTCAGTGCGGACACGCCAATAATGAAGATGGATTGAACGAGGCGTGATACGATGCAAGTCATCTACCATTTCCGCCATCGCAATGGCACCTCGCATCGGTGACCGCTGGGTCTGGCTGGGCTTTGGCGTCTTCCTCTTCTTCGCCGCCCGCCACCTCCGCCAGGGCATCACGGAAACCGTCCGCTTGACTGAGATCGACCCAGCGCAGTATGAAGCCGGCGAGAAGGATGATGAGAAAGCACCTGAAGATTGTACACATGGACGAGCCGCCTACGTGGTCCTGCGCAGCTAACGTCGATGCACAGCCATATCCCTCGAGACTCTCCAGACCCTTGCGGAGTCGCCAGACCCAAACATTGCCAACAGTGCTATCTCTCTGATCGTCACCCGCTTCGCGCAGGCAAAAGATGCATCTCAGCTCCTAGCCAAGGATGCCTACTCTTCCGATCCAACTCTTCGCTCGCAGGCAAGGACCGCTATCGGCTTCCTCAAGGATTGGCCTCTACCTCCTGGCTCTGACCGAGATCCAGACTTGGATATGCCTTGGTCCCTTCCCCGTCGTTGGGCAACCAGCGCTCGTTTCAACGCCGGCGGTATCGGACTAGACGACACGGACGACGAAGTCGAGTGGCCGCCTGATATTTTTCCAGACGTATCTGATCCCGGGGCGACGGATGCAGACGGTCTGAGAAGGACCGGAATAGAAGTCGTTGGTGAAGTAGACAGAGCCATCACAGCTGACGAGGCGCTGGAGACTGAACGGAGGCGGAGGAGAAGAGAGGCGATGGTATTGCATGAAGGAAGTGGGAGGCTCGAAGAGGGTGATATCATACGGCCAAGATAAGTACGGTACTGTCGAAGACGACCAACGTTGAAATGCCTCAACACTCCCAAGTGTCATCAGTGTTCGCAAATGAGTACTAAATCCAGGCCTTTGTCAAGTCAATCCTCCAACTGTCTGTTCTCATTCGCCCAACCTCTCTCTCTGATTCCAACAAAGCAGTCGATGGCGCTGTAAAGGCAGTCAGTACACCAAAAGCGAGATCGCGGCGTTGGGGAAGTCACTTACAAGCCACTACTGGTACACTAATGGCTTCCTTGCTTGGTGCGGACGCTGAAGTCTTGCTCAGCTCCAGTTCCTTGAAGAACGCCCTGTATCGGCTCGGCTTTGGCGGGCGAGGCAGAGTCCAGCAGCCTGGTTCCAGCCTCGGGCTTGGCTGACTAGCACCAGAGTCATGATGAGGACTGGACCGTCCAGCAGCGATCGTAAGCTGCTCACGCTCAACCACCTCCTCCACCTCCATCGCCCGGTATGCATCACGAACGAGCCTCAGGGCCATTCCCCTCTCGATCCAGAGCTGCTGCTTCCCCGAGCAACCCACTCCAGACGACAAGCGAGTGCGTCCCTCCCGTTCGCCAATCTCGATGAGGTGGAACTCCGTCGTCGGGAGGACGAAGCACCTTCTCACCAGCTCCGCCGGCCTCTCAACAACAGCCTGAGTCTGCAGCTGCTCCTGCGCGGCCACCAAGCGGTCTCTAAGGTTGCTCAACATCGACAAGCCAAACTCTTCTCTTTCCGATTCGCCGTCGGCCGGGGTCTGCAGCGACGCGGTGGCATAGAAGCGCAAGACGGCCGTAAAGCCTGCGCGACCCTTGCTATGCGCCGACTGGCCTGACTTCGTCCCGGCGGAGTGAATCAGCGTATTAGCCGTCTCAAGCAGCCACTTCGCCAGTTCCCGGATACGTGAAACGGTGAAGCCGGAATTGATAAAGACAAACTGCGCAGCGAAGCCGGTCATGAAATCTGCCTCGCCGGGATCCGAATCATCATCATCGGACGGCTCGGCGTCGGGGCAAAAGCGACGCATTGGGCGGATTACGCCGGTGTTGATGCCATCGCAGTGATCCAGGGTGAGGTCGAAGAAGGAGGCTTTCTGTCGGATTGCCATCTCGAACGTGGTCGGACGGTCTTTCAAAGAATTTCTAGAACATATGTCGGAGGAAGATAGCGTAAGGTACTATACGTGAGCGTGGAGAAGGCGTGCATCCTCGAGAGAGAGCTCTACAGATACAGCGGTGGAAGATTAGATGCAATCAATATGTAGCATTTAACTTTGGTCGCTTTTTGGGTGGGAGCCCCTATCAGATCAACCTCTACCGGAAACATTAGGCGGATACTCCGACCATATGGGCCAGAGCGATGTGACTTTCTGGCGCATCTGACACCGTCCAGGAGAGTACGAGAGAGATTAGAAGGGAGTTCGAACCACGAGAAGAAACGGCCGAAGTTTAATGCTCACACAACGCAACGTATAGGCTCACACGTACGTGCCAGAGACTCCACGAAGTCAGAACTGGACACAGGGGGTCAGAGGAACATCAGGAAAGAAGAATCAGGCAAAATGGAGGGAGAACATATTCAGTGAGAGTGATGACATGGACATGTAAGAAGCAATCAAGCAAGCAAAAAGAAAGTAGACACCCCACCTTCCGAGACTCAATCATGAGCTCGCACCAGCTCCATCTCTTGAACCATTAGGCATGTACTGTACATGTATTGCTCAGCGAAAGTGGTTCTCTCTCATCCAAAGTCAAGTAAGCAGCTGCGATCCCGTAGCCCCATTGCAAAGCCCTCCGTCCACAACCCAGCACGCCGAACGACCGACTCCTCCCATGCGCCACCTGTTTGGTATGAGAAAACCAACGCCATGACGCCCTCCTCAGTAGCAATAATGAATGTTGTCAAGACGCTCCTTCAGCACATCAAAGGCTGAAGATCAGGCTCAGAGTCTGGGCGCAGAGGCGTGATCTGCGCACTCGAATACTCATTCAACGCCTAGTCCACTTTATCCGGAGCAGGCGAATGTGTGGCCTCTTCAGACGTCATGTCGATTTCAGGAGCAGGCGACTGCGTGGTCTCGTCGGGAGTCGAGCCATTCTCAAGAGGAGACGAATGCGTGGCCTGATCGAGCGTGGAGGTATTCTCGAAAGCAGTCGGGTGAAGGGACGGAATGGGCGACGGTGTAGCCTTGTTGGTCTTGGCCCCCTTGACGTACTTAGTAAAGAAGTTCGCGAGGTCAATCGAGACTTGGAGGATGCTCTTGCCGGTGTCGGAGGCAGTGTGATTCTGCTGCTGCTCTCGCGCGTGCCAGTACAGGCACTCTCTCAGCGCAAGGAGTTCCATGTAGTTGCTCAGGTTGTCCGAGGGCTTGATGAAGATAGACAAGAAGCCGATCCCTGTTGCGGAGTTCTCGAGAAGCGAGGTGGCGAGGCCGTCGAAGACGCGCATAAGATCGGCTGGGGACGACCTGCGGCTGCTGTCGAGAAGTTCGTGGAGCTCGACGTTGTTAGGCTCATGCCCGGAGTCGGAGCAGCCACACTTCTGGCATCGCATGCCGTTGATATTCCTCATCTTGAACTGCCTGTAGCCAATGGAGAAAGACCAGTGAAGAGGGGAGGCGGAATCGCGAGCTTGGACAGCGGTGTCATCTTTAAGCTGCTCAAGAAGTCCAGAAAAGTGGAGGTTGGACAGGTCGGTGACGTGAGCACAAGTCTGGTAGTTGTAATAACGTGTGGAGAGGGAGTATGCTGGCCTCAAGGTGGGGAAAGGGAATGGTCCAATTCCTCCACCGACTTGCTGCTCTTGTACGCCTTGCGAAAAGGAGTATGCAGCGCGATCTCGTCGTGCGCAGAGGGCGGCCGTGGCGCCCATATTGCCTGGCCTTAGACGTCTGTGACTGTGCGGTAGCGCTTGATGTTGATGTTGATGTTGATGTTGATGTTGATGTTGATGTTGATGTTCCGACCAAATATTGATCGCAAGTTTGTCTCCGTGTGCTGGTGTAATCTATGGTGAGGGAAAAGAGGAACGAACGGTGCAAGTTGAGATATGCAGGTGGTGATATTGCTGGTGTACTCAACTCAGAGGTAGGTGCTACCGTGTAAAGGTGGATGAGGTAGTTGCACGGCGTATCGCATTAGGTATGAACGATGGGGCTTCGGAAGTCTCTTCCATGCTTGAACCGCCACCTTGGGTTCCTCATATTGGATGCGTTCAGCAGATTCGTGGATACCATGAAACATACACTCAACCACCCAAGTAAATAGCGCAAACCGCAGTGTCATCAGGGTGAGCTACGCCTCATTAACACATCACACGGCAATTATGACGGTGCCGTCCTCATCCGTTCCATAACCTCAGGCTTGGGCGCCACATCGCATACCTCGCCGCAGTTGCCGCACTTTCTCTTCTCAGTGTCTTCTTTGAAAGCATTGACGGCCTCCTTGATCTGCGTTCCGAGGTCTGTGCAATAGAAACTCGCTTCATGTACCTTCTCACCACAACTTTGGCAGTACCAACGTAGGCGATCTACACTGCTTTCAGGGCGCGGCTGCTCCAGCACCACACCGACCGTGTCGGCAAAGCGGACGGGGTTATGCGGCGTATTGGCAGGTAGCAGAAAGAGCTCGCCTTCGTTGATATATACATCCTTGAAATGGCCATCCTGGACGGTCTTAAGCAGCATGCGGCCTTTGTATTGGTAGAAGAATTCCGGCGTCTCGTTGATGTGATAGTCGGTTCGCGCATTCGGCCCCCCGACGATCATCACGGTGAGAGGATCGTTGTAGACGCAGTAATTGTTGATGGGTGGTTTGAGGAGATGGGAATTCTCTTCTAGCCTGAAACCAGTTTAGTAGAGCCAGGGGCATCCAAGGGGCCGGTCGCCACTGACCATTTTGGAAGATTTAAAGGTGACGACAACTGTGCTTCTCGTGCACTTGTCGAACTGAAGGTAGCTCGCTGGAATGTTCGCCGTGCCGTGATAGACGTGAATGTTGTAGGTGGCGCTCGTCTACACGCTTGTCGTACTGTCGTTGCCAGTGAGTTCCGTAAAGTCTGCATCTTGATGACTGTCCGAGGAGCCTGTGTGCGCTGTCCGGACCGCGTAGGGCTCCGCTATCTTCAGTAGAGGAGTGTGTATGTCCTGCTCGGTTGCTCGGCGGTATCGCTATCAGCGGTTGAACTCACTTCATCGACATGGAACTCTGAAGGCGCCACCATGCAACATCGAAGACACCTTCCCTTCCTAGACGTCATTCGTTATTCCCGTTATCTCCGTCACCGGAATGCATCCGCTCGCCTGCCACAAGTTTTGCGGTTTCGCAGGCGCTGGGCATACCTGATCCAATAATGTGCACCGACTTCGGGCACCCCCAAACGTACTTCATAACCAACCTCAGCTGGCGGGTGAGAATGTCCTTACAGTTCTTTGCCATCCGTTCTCTTGAGATACAGACGAGACGTAGACGTACCTACCAAGATACCTTAATTCATAGTGTAGCGAGAAGCTTTCTGCAAGGGATGATCACCACCATCGTGAAGACGGCACAGTGACGGCAACGACGGGATGACGATCAACAGCTATGATAGGCGTCTTGGCCTCGGTATCTCCTATCGCAAGCTTATGCGCCCAAGCCGTCGATGCAAACGCGACAAGATCATTCGTACCTTATGCTGTATTGCGAACGATTCAAAGCTGAGACGCTGCGAGTAACATGGCCGTTGCAAAGCTCGTTGCTCTGTCCAGCTGTTGCCTCTCTGGGCCCGTGTGTGCTACGAGGCAGTGGAGGATTCAGGTAAGTACGCCTACCTCAGGCAGTTATATAGCCTGAGACAGCCTACACTGACTTGGAGGACTTCAACATATCACAAGAAGTAACGAGCCTTCGTATCTCGTATGTCATCCGTCGAAGCAATGTCTCGCTAACACGCCAAGAAGTCCTTGTAGTAGCGCAAATCACAACCCCTGCATCGCTTGGGTGCTTGTAGCCGCAAGGCATCCCCGAGATTTAGGAGTCACTAAACGATTTAGTTGTTATGCATTGAGCGTGTAACAGTAAGCTAAAGGCGGAAGTCGGACAGAGTTGCCATCGGCGCATACAGTAGCAGTCGTTCGATAGCTCTAGGAGGTAGTGAAGCTGCAAAGCATCGATCCTCAGTCCGGGGCATACTACCGCGGCTACCATGATTCCATCGACGGCTGAGGCTACTCCTAGAGTCTCAGTAGTGCTCATCGACCTTGTTGTCGTCTGCGACCATTGCAATGACATGCTCGTCGTTCGGAGCACCGATGCCCAGCCTCCGACGTCTAGTACCTTGCGCTATCCGGCCACATGATGTCGCCACGTGCCCTTAGGCGGCCAGTACAACTCCACTGCGGCGTGGAATTAGGCTGTTGAGCATCGGCGACTTCTCATGTCGAAGAAGATTCGCAGACGCCGGCAGAACATCGAAGCCCGACTCGGGGGAAGCCGTGATCGAAAGTGACAGTGCACGAGGACCTATAGCCAATGACAGGCGACAAGTTATCGCCTCTACCGCTGGAGTCGAAGCGGTGGGTCTGCCCTACATCTCCACTTGGGATCCCTCCGCAATCCTCCTCAACACCGTCGCGCCGTCGTGACCGTACACGGAAATCCGCCGTGGGTCACTTCTCCAGTACCTCCTAGTACCGGGTGCATGCCATGCCTTCTCCACACAAAACTACTGTATGGAATTTGTTGCAGTCAACCAGCAACCTTGACGTGACCCACAACTCCGCAGAGCGAATTTCCCCACGAGGGCTCCCACGCTGGGAAAGTGGCTCTTCCAGGTCGCCGAAGTCTGGGACACTGACCTCTACGCCTCGCAGCATCCTTGATACGCCAGATCTCTACCTCTTCACTACTATTGCTGTTCAAAATCCACTGACATCCCACATCTGACGGCGCTAATTGCGACATCTGAACGACCCTAATACGTGGTCACAAGAGCATTCGTCTGAGGCTGCACGGGAGGCGGCTTAAGCGTGAGAGAGAGCAAGCGACGCCAACACCGTAGTTGTTTCGAGATCTTGGCGCCTTCCGTGTCCGCCGACGTAGGCCAAGAGTGCTTATCTGGCTGCTGCCGCGGCTCAACCATCTTTGCACGCTTCTCATTGCTCGGATTGGAGAACCTCAGCGCTCGTCCCGTCGTTACCCTTCCGGGACCTTTACCGGGGTGGGGTCGTATTATTCTCTGACGTACCGCCCGCATGGACGGCTTCTGAACGGTTGCCCACACAGCATGGAGTCTATTGCTCATGTTGCGGGGCCTGCGGCGTAGCGAAAAATTCTGCAGCAAGGGACGAGTATGGCCTACTAGCTATAAAGGACCTGACATCCCCTGCTTGTCAGGCGCTTGCTTTCTTCTCCAAGACCTTTTTTTTCCACCCATCGCAAATTCGTATTGCGCTCGACACCGCAATCATGTGGACGAACACAGGAGGACTAAGGGGCCAGAAGCTCCGAGCCGCCATTACCTTCACTTCCGTCATGGGCTTCATGCTCTTCGGCTACGACCAAGGTCTGATGTCCGGACTCATCAGTGGCGAGGCGTTCAACGATGAATTCACGGCGACCAGGATTCCAGAGGGCGCATCCGATGCTACTGCGCAGCACGTTTCTGTCATTCGTGGTGCGGTCACCGCTTGTTACGAGATCGGTTGCTTCTTTGGTGCCCTCTTCACGCTCGGTTTCGGTGAAACGATTGGCCGCACACGTCTCTGCCTCGCCGGTGGGATTATTTTGATTATCGGAACCATCATCTCCTGCACTACCTTCGTGGGATCATGGCCACTCGGACAATTTGTTATTGGCCGTGTAGTCTCTGGCGTCGGTAATGGCATGAACACCGCCACAATTCCAGTCTGGCAGTCCGAGACATCACAAGCGAAGAACCGTGGCCTTCTTGTATGCCTGGAGGGTGCCGTTATTGCCGTCGGAACCTTCATCGCCTACTGGATTGACTTTGGCCTCAGCTACGTCGATTCGACCGTGCAGTGGCGATTCCCGGTTGCTTTCCAGATCTTCTTTGCCGCGATCATGGTCGCCGGCATGTATCTCTTCCCTGAATCGCCGCGATGGCTTGTGAAGAAAGGATACGACAACGAAGCGACTAAGGTTCTTGCGGCACTTTACGACACCTCCGAACATGATGAGGTCGTCATCCGGGACCTCTCCCTCATGAAGGCTGATGTCAAGTCTGCTGGTCAGAGTGGCGGGTTCGGTTATCTCTTCACTTTCGGCAAGACGCAAGAGTTCCAGCGTATGATGATTGGATCGTCTACGCAATTCTTCCAGCAATTCACTGGATGCAACGCGGCCATCTACTACTCGACGCTCCTGTTCGAGGACACTATTGGATTGGACCGTCGTCTCTCCCTGATTTTGGGTGGTGTCTTCGCTACTGTGTACGCCTTGGCCACCATCCCGTCGTTCTTCATGATCGAGAAGGTCGGTCGTCGCAAGCTTTTCCTCATCGGCTTCTTGGGTCAAGGACTGTCCTTCATTATCACCTTTGCCTGTCTAGTCAATCCAACCGAGGAGAACGCTAAGGGTGCCGCCGTTGGTATCTATCTCTTCATCGTATTCTTCGCCTTTACCATCCTGCCGCTACCCTGGATCTACCCGCCAGAAATCAACCCTCTCCGCACGCGTACCGTCGCTGCCGCCACATCCACCTGCACTAACTGGATTTGCAACTTTGCAGTCGTCATGTTCACACCTGTGTTCGCTGACGCAAGTGGTTGGGGCACTTACCTCTTCTTCGCGATAGTAAACCTTCTCGCGGTCCCGGTGGCCTGGTTTTTCTATCCGGAGACTGCTGGTCGTCACCTCGAGGAGGTCGACCTCATCTTCGCCAAGTCGCACGTCGAGAAGAAATGGGCGTTCTCCGTGGCCAACGAGATGCCTAAGCTCGACTATGACGAGATGAAGGAGATGGCTCTGACCCTCGGTATTCGTGAGGTCGGCGAGGACTACATCGAGGAGGGAGAGGGTGAGGGTCCTGAGAAGGGCCTGAGCAGCGACGACGAGAAGCCGGAGTAAATGCTCGCTTTGTGACGGCTATGCTTTCGAGCATTGCGAGGGGATTTTGTTTGGTCATCTATATACCCAAGGTTTTACGACCTGTTTGCCCACTCGGAACATACGGCCAGGACCGTCGAGGGTTTGATGCGATTTAGGTATACAAAGGAGATATAGATAGAGTCTGACGACTTATAGAGTAGAGAAGATAGAATAATGGACAACGTCCTTGATTTAGTGGATGTTTCCGTATCTTCGCAGCACTGTCCCGACGTGGTCTCTGTTAATGATGTTTTGTGAGCGGTTGCAATATCGTAGTTCGCTGTCCCTCTTCGGGTTCCGGGATATCTCGTAGCAGGTTGGCTTGGTGGGCGTGGTAGATAGCACGCGGCGGAGAGGTAATTGGTTGCCTGAGGCATCACTCATCTGCGAACTTTTTGCCTGCACGCGAGCTGTGACTCCGTGTGGAAGCATTGGACAAGGCTGCGGATCCCATGTGCTTTTGATACGTTCAGACATCAAGGAACTTGCACGCTCCGATAGCCGAGTACTCCCCTCGCATCTAATATACCAATCCATCTAGTCTTGCGATCATCCGCCACGACGATACTCGCCCGCGCGCTCTTCCGGCGCCCTCTCTATGTTCGCTTCTCCCTAACACCCACGCGGTTTTCAAACATGGCGTTGAACGCCGCTTCCCATAACCCCACGGGCGAGAAGACCGGGCCTGTATCTGGTCAACCGCCTCCTCCCTCAGACGAGACAAAAGCTGCCGTCCTTGACGCCGCGAACAAGGATCCGAAAGGTGTGAACGCGCCCGGCCAGGACGGCGGCGACAAGAATGCCGAGAAGAAGGAGAAGAGCGAACGTGAGCTAGCCAAGGAGCGCCAGAAGGCGGAGAAAACTGCTAAGCTGGCTGCGAAGCAGGAGAAGCAGAAGGCGCTCCAGGCCGCCTCCCAGCCGAAGCAGAAAGAGAAGAAGAAGGCCCAGGAGAAGCTGCCGCCGTACAAGGAGGAGACGCCGAAGGGCCAGAAGAAGATATTGCAGCCGCTCGATGATGAGTATCACAAGGCCTATATTCCATCCGTCGTGGAGAGCGCGTGGTACGACTGGTGGGAGAAGGAAGGCTTTCATCACCCGGAGTTTGCAGAAGATGGTAATGTCAAGAAGGCCGGCTATTTTGTCATTCCTATACCACCGCCAAACGTCACTGGCGCGCTGCACATTGGTCACGCACTAGCAACAAGCTTGCAGGATGCCATGATCAGGTGGAATCGCATGAAGGGAAAGACAGTGCTCTACGTACCCGGGTGCGATCACGCTGGTATCTCAACGCAAAGCGTGGTTGAGAACATGCTGTATAACCGGCGGAATGGCTTGACAAGGCACGACCTTGGCCGCGAGAAGTTCGTGGAAACCGTCTGGGAGTGGAAGGAGGAGTACCATCTTAAGATCAACAAGGTGATGAGGCGACTGGGAGGCTCAATGGACTGGACGAGAGAGGCCTTCACGATGGATGAGAATCTCTCAGCAGCTGTCCGGCAGACATTCGTGCAGCTCCACGATGAGGGCCTTATCTACCGCGCTAACAGGCTGGTCAACTGGTGCACTCGCCTGTCCACGGCTCTTTCCAACCTGGAAGTCGATCAGAAGGAGCTTGAAGGGTCGACAAAGCTTGACGTACCCGGCTACGACAAGAAGATCGAGTTCGGTAGCATCTGGAATTTCAAATACCCCATTGACGGCAGTAACGAGACTATCGAGGTTGCCACCACTCGTCCAGAGACGATGCTTGGCGATTCCGGCGTCGCTGTGCACCCGTCTGACGAGCGATACAAGCACCTGCTCGGCAAGCACGTCAGGCATCCATTCGTCGACCGACTTCTGCCCATCTTCGGAGACGATACCGTGGAGAAAGACTTTGGTACTGGTGCCGTCAAGATCACGCCTGCGCACGATTTCAATGACTTCAAGCGAGGCAAAGAAAATGGCCTTGAGTTCATCAACATTCTCAACGACGATGGAACTATGAACTCCAACGCTGGAATTTTTGAAGGCCAGAAGCGATTCGACGTGCGGTATACCCTCATCGCCGAGCTTGAGAAGCTGGGTCTCTACGTCGGCAAAGCGAACAATAAGATGTCTATTCCGCTGTGTTCGAAGAGCAAAGATGTCATCGAGCCGGTGTTGAAGCCGCAGTGGTGGATGCATATGAAGCCGCTTGCCGAACCTGCGCTCAAAGCTGTGCAAGATGGTAGTATCAAAGTGAGACCTGACACTGCTGAAAGGCAATACCAGAGATGGATGGAGAACATCGACGACTGGTGTCTGTCTCGGCAGCTGTGGTGGGGCCACCAGGTGCCAGCCTACTTCGTCAAGATGAAGGACGGTCCGGCCTACGACACTGAAGCAGAATACTGGGTTTGCGCGCAGACAGAAGAAGAGGCCCGAGAGAGGGCACAGAAGAAGTTCCCGGGCAAGGAGTTCACGCTTGAGCGGGACCCCGATTGCTTGGATACGTGGTTCTCATCTGGTCTGTGGCCGTTCTCAACCCTGGGTTGGCCGAACAACACGAATGATCTCGAGAAGCTGTATCCAACTTCCATCTTGGAGACCGGCTGGGATATCCTCTTCTTCTGGGTAGCCCGAATGATCATGTTCGGCATGAAGATGACCGGCAAGGTGCCTTTCACTGAGGTCTACTGCCACAGTTTGATACGTGATTCAGAAGGTCGCAAGATGTCCAAGTCTCTCGGCAATGTCATCGACCCTGTCGATATCATGGACGGGATCTCTCTAACAGAGCTCACTGATAAGCTCAAGCTGGGCAATTTAGCAGCGAAGGAGGTCGACCGGGCGGCCAAGTGGCAGAAGCAGGCGTTCCCAGACGGCATAGACGAGTGTGGTGCGGATGCCCTTCGCTTCTCGTTGATCAACTACACGACAGGTGGTGGTGACATCAACTTCGACGTCAAGGTCATGCGCAGCTACCGGAACTTCTGTAACAAGATTTATCAGGCCACCAAGTACGTGCTCGGCAATCTGCCGCAAGGTTACACCCCGCCCGCAAAGGAGGGCAAATCTGGCAAGGAGAGCTTGCCGGAACGCTGGATCCTGCACAAGCTCACACATGCGGCAAAACGCGTTAACGACACGCTGGCGCAGAGAGACTTTAGTCAAGCCACGCAGGCTACCCATCAATACTGGCTGTACGAGCTGTGTGATGTGTACATCGAGAACAGCAAGTCTATCATCCGGGATGGCACTGAAGAGGAGAAGAAGAGTGCTGTCGATACTCTATACCTCGCGCTTGATAATGCGCTGAGGCTGATGCACCCATTCATGCCCTTCCTGACCGAGGAGCTGTGGCAGCGCCTTCCCAGGCGGCCGGACGACAACACCAAGTCGATCGTCGTCGCAACCTACCCGCAATACGACGAGGGTATGGACGATCCGAAGAGTGAGCGAGACTACGAGCTCCTTCTCGGTTGCTCAAAGGGTGTCCGCAGCTTGATCCAGGAGTACAGCGTCAAAGAAGACGGCCAAGCTTTTGTGCAGCCGCTGAATGAGGAAGCGCACCGCACAGCTTCGGCCGAGCACTCTGCGATCAAAAGCCTTTCGGGCAAGTACTTGTCGACTCTTACTGTCCTGGAGCCCAGCCAAGGCCCACCGGCCGGCTGCTCAGTCTATCCGGTATCTTCTGCTGCGGCTGTATTCCTGCAAGTGCCTGGTACAGTAGACGCACAGAAGGAAATCCAGAAGGTGAAACCTAAGATGGCCAAGGCCGCCGATGCCGTCAAGGCGCAGGAGCAAGTGCTAGGGAGCTTGGGCAAGCAGGTTGGCGAGGAGGTACGGATGAAGGAGCAGATGCATCTCAAGGATCTGCTGAGCGAGCAGCGTATGTACGAGGAAAGCTTGGCGAGGTTCGAGGAGTTGAAGTTGCATTGAGCGATAGGCTCCTAATGACTTTCCGTCGTCGCCGATCTGGCGCTAGGAATCCATCCTTTTACCCAAGCTTCCTTGTGACTTGCACGGATGCGGATGCTTATCGAATGGTGTTGGATCTCTTTCCGTGCGAAGTCGCATAAGCGTTCCGGTCACTTTCCGTTCCAATCCTGGGGCAGTACGCACGGGATCGTTCATGGCAGGGGTAAGAACCTAGCAGATCGACGGCTTTGACAGCCTGCGCCAAGGTATTCCTGCATAGAAGCTTTGCACTCGTGGTAGTACGCATTACGGCGTATCTTAATTCTGCCTCTTCCAGACTGCTAGACGAAAGTGATGTTATATGGTGGTTTCGCAACAGCGAGGCTTGCATGCCACTCGGCATGCCACGTGCTGTGGCGGCATAACATGACATCTGGCTGTTGACGCCGTCGACCTTGCTGAATCAACGACTGCGGCATCACTGCCTTAATCTTTGTCAAACCTGGTAACCGGAGTGGCGTGCTAGCTGGTATTCACTTCCCGATCTCTTCGAGAGGCACGTCTCCCATTGGAAGGCTTTCGGGCTTGCACCACGGGGACCGTATCACTCTCACTAAAGAAGTCGAGAAGAGTCGTTAGAACTTTACACCAGTACATAATTCTGGTGCTGCAGGATGTACAGATTTTGTTTACCGCATAAAATCACCCCTGATGCGCGCATAACGCAGGTACAGCTAGAGGTACTACCCTCTTAAGGTCATGTCTGGCGAGGACGTAGGCTTGCGCCTGCCTATTGCGGAAGCTGATGAAACCGCTTTAAGGCGAGCAGGCACACCGCTGTCCGGGCCAGTACCCTGGGTAGGTCGACCATTCAACGCTTGACCAGACGGTGAGCATAGGCTATCGAGACTTTATCCCGCCTTCATGTTGATTGACGTTACACAGCAGCACCTGACGGATTCCTTGTCCCTTGGCAGAAGGTCACTTTTGATCTCGCGGCTTCATGCTACAGTCTCATCGTCCCGGCTGGGCATTGACATGCAACAAACTGTTGGACTATCATGTTCAGCATACTCCGAGAGCCGTCACGATCTCCTGTGACCTTGTGCTGCACCTTCGCGAACCAAATCTCAGCTGCAGCTTTCCGGCGGTATCCTTACCAATTGCTGTGCCTGCTACTGATGTCGTGCAACCCCCAAACGAGATCGTGGTTCCGAGCATACCCTACCGACGTCATGTCTTTGGCTACCGCTTGCTTGTCTTGCTGAGGCTTCTTTGGCTGAGCGTGCGCGCACAGATATACAGCACACCGAACGCAGGGACGACATTCGGGGAGCGATTTCCCCCTTAGCACCCGTCGTAAGGCTATGCACGATGGCTTGCATTGATCCGCTGCCCAGACCCGCAGTGATGGTCGCGCGGCACAATGCGCTTGGTCTGCTAGGCATGCCAATTGTGCCAATCGTAAAGATTCCGCTCGCTCCGCCGCGATAGGTCTAGGATTCTAGGAGTCACCAGACCGTTCCTGGAGAAGGTAGCTGGCAAAGCGGCCCGTGATCAGGAACACCGTCATGAGCGCATGAGGCGTAGTGTGAATTGCCAATGAGGGGGCCAGCAGCAGCGTGTTTTGTCGACTTGCACGCGATTGGCAGGGGTGAACTATCGGGTGTGGTGGCACTTGGTGCGTCTGGTTTATGCATGTCTTCAAATTCCTGGACGCCGCCCGACAAGCGCTCCCGGCTGCGTAGTGACAGCTTCTTTGGCGCCTTTGGGAAGTGTGTTCACGGGAATCTCGCTTCCGGTATTTCTCACGATGGTTGCACGAAAAGCTCGCTTTGCATCGGCTTGCCTACCCCCGCGGGCCCGATGCACACGAGCATGGCTCGCAGGCGCTGCGGGCTGTTACACCCTGACCTGCACTACTCTAGTGGTGACTTGGAACGAGCTCGGGATCGAGCTGATCGTGCCGTGAACAAGATCCTCCAGGCTACCAAAACGCATATATAAGTGCCAATCCAGCCCCGTTGCGGGCCTGTATCCGACTTCTGCAGCGGCACCCTCACCCTCCTCTGACCGGCAGATAAGCAACATCCGCACAGCGCATGACCTCGTCGTTAGCTGCGAACAGGAAGTCACGGCCAAAGCCTGAGAGCAGCACCGATTTGGAGGCCGGCAAAAGGTACGTAGATCGAGTGAAGCATCGAGGCCGCACACTGACCTTGCACAGAGCTCAAGTCAGCCCGTCCGGACGCAAGAACTCTCGTGGCGCCAGCAATGTTGCCAAAACCGATGCCAAGTCCGCCCAGACGACTAAAGAATCCGAGCAAAAGAGCCCGAACGCGACTGAAAAGAACCCCAAGGACTTGCCACCCGCAATGAAGCGTTACCTGGCCGAGGAAGACCGCGCCGAGATGATCCGCGTTGGCCGACCCACGAAATAGTCCACGGCGTTCTTCTTCGTCGTCCTAGCATGAGGTCGGCGCTCGTGCCCCGGACCCTGTAGATGTTCTCTTATGGGCACGGCAGGCGATTTCCAGTAACGAAGGCACGGCAGTATCGCAAGGTGCCTGGGAGCAGCCCTGCTTTCTCGACCTTCGCTACAATATCAGCATATCCTTTCGCTTACAATCCGCATCGATCTGTGGCTGTATTCATTTGAAGATGGAGGAAATATCATTAGCGGGGTATCACACTCATATACGTTAGCCTTGGGTATAGCTAATCAGTCAGCGCAATGCAGCGCGGGATCCGCCGCTGTCACTGAAGCTGCTGTCTTACTTGATTGCCTGACTCTCACTGCCCCAGTTTCGCACCTGTCTCATCATCCCGCAAAACGCCGTTCTCATGCAGGGGCTGTGGAAGCCAGAGTGGAGCGGTTGCACGCGCGCGTTGCAAATACGACCACGCGCTCTTGTGGTACGTCACGAAGAAGAAACATGCGCCACGGCCACAGGCGTAGGGCCCACGTATGAGGAGCTGAATGTTTTCAGCTCATTGGCCAGTCCAGATTTGCATTGCAGTCTCCGTGGGTACTCTTCTCATCTAGAATGCGGGCGACAGCACTTGGGAATGAGTTTCCTTATTGATGCACGCTGTTGGAATTTTGAAGTTCCGCCGCCTCTGCTTGGCGCACAGGAGCGAAGTATTGATGCGCCATTGCTTCTTGCGCGGTTAAGCGTTCCTGAAACTTCGTTAGCATCCGTCTCGCAGTGATCTCGATGTGACACTTCCTTACCTGATGGTCATATCGTAATAGCTTGTCCAAGAAGTCAATCGCGTCATTCGATACGAATCGCTGGTTGTCTGAGTTGACAAATGAGTGCCAATTCTTTTTCGGGAATCGGCCAAGTATGTCGTCGTACTGCGCATCCAACTCAATGTCATATTTGTCGAGGTAGTCGAAGAGGTCCTCCGTTCCCAGCACCTTTGCGATCTTCACCAGCTGATCGCTGTTGCTGTTGCCATGGAAGAAGGGCTCTTTCCGGAAGATCATGCTTGCGAACATAGCGCCTAATGACCACATGTCGAGGCTGTAGTCGTATTCCTGGAAGTCCACAAGTAGCTCTGGGCCTTTGAAGTACCGACTCGCTACACGCACGTTGTACTCTGTGCCCGCATGATAGAACTCTGCCAAACCCCAGTCAATCAGCCGCAGCTTTCGGTTCTCATGATCGATCATGACATTGTGTGGCTTGACGTCTCGATGCATAATGCCTTTGCTGTGGCAATAGTCCAACGCTTTCAGCAGCTCGTAGATGTAGTATCGCACATCCATGTCCTGAAACTTGGGGTATAGTGTTCGAAAGTCGGTGTTGTTGATGTGCTCGAATATAAGGCTAGGTGTCTTCGATTGGCTATCCCGCACTACGTCGAGCAGCGCGACAATGTTGGGTCCACCGGACAGGTTCTGCAGGATCTTGATCTCTCGCTTTATCTTCTTCTTCTTGACCGGCTTGAGCACCTTGATAACGCATTTCTGGTAATTAACCACATTGATGCCCTCGAAGACCTCTGAGTACTTTCCGCGTCCTGCACGAGTCGTGTCAGTATCCTGTCATAGGCAAAATGAAGCAGACATTCCGTACCTATCTTCTTGACGACCTCGTAATTTTCAAGCACGCCCCAGCTTATGTTGACACTGTCATAGTCCCAGTATGCTCGTGGCATCTGTTGGTTGACGTCGGCATAGACACGCGCCATGTCTCGAGTTTCTTGGCCTGCGCAGCCCAGCCAGGTCTAGTGGTATGATGTCCCCGCGGTCGCGACGGCGGAAGAGGGCGAGTCGAGTGAAGGCGTGTTCGAGTGCGATATACGACGCGTTGGCTGGCACGCTCGGGGGCCGTACGCCGGCCGTCGTGAGCCTCGTGACTTTGCTGGAGGTGGTGACGAGCGTGATGGTGATGATGTGGTGGTGAGCGGCTGTTTCTTCGAATCGCTCGAGTGTCTTTCAAGGTGGGGTGCGATCGCATCATCTGCCGCCCGGAAGTTGCCGAAGAGGGCAGATCAACATTGACAGCTGCGTCAACTCGACTTCCATTCCTTCGTCCTCCCCCTTTCACCCTTCGTCTGCATGCCGCTCGTCATGAGCAATAGGACACTCCTCCAGCGACTATCAGTGCCCGGCCTGATCTCGCTCGTCTGCTTCCTGGCCTTTACTTCTCAGGCATTGTTCTACTACATCGAGCCGGGACCGCTTAGGAAGGGAGACGCGTACTTCTTCAATGCGCTGGTGGCGTGTCTATCGGTCTGCCTCTACCGGACTTGCTTCACGGACCCAGGCAGAATACCGCAGGATTGGCGAGAAAGGCTTGAAAGCACCATCGCCGACCAACATGACCCGCAAGTCTCGCAAAGGCAACGATGGTGCCGGAGGTGCGAGACCTTCAAGCCACCGAGGGCGCATCACTGCAAGACGTGCAAGCGGTCAGTGCACTTGTTGTCTCCTCAGACGGGTATAGTATCTGACATATCCTCAGTTGTGTCATGAAAATGGACCATCACTGCGTCTGGACAGGTAGGTTGCGCACATCCCATCAGAAGTCAAAACGGTAGGTAACGGTCGGCTCTAGCAAACTGTGTATCTCACATCACCCTTCCACATTTCACACGTTTCCTCGCATATTCCGTTGCCGCGATGTTCTATCTAGAGAAGTTTCTGTACGCAAGCTGCGCTGTACTGTGGCAAAAGAGGCATCTCCCAAGCGTACGTTATGGCCCCTCGAGCACCATGTCCTCTTCTGAAGAGATCTACAGTACCTTGGGCCAAGCGTGCTTCAGCTAGCCCACCTCTTCGTCCTGACAGGGGTCAACTCTTTGTGCCTTTTTGCACTTGTCCTTCTGCTCGGCCGGACCATTTGGTCTTTAGCTCTGAACATGACGACGATTGAAGGATGGGAAGTCGAACGTCATGAGACAGTACTTCGCCGGGCTCGCGTGCTTGGAGGCTATATGGATGGACCAGATGGTACGAGGATCAAGATCGAGCGCCAGGAGTTCCCATGGGACATCACTATTTGGACGAATATTTGTCAAGGGATGGGAAGCAAGAATCCTCTGGCTTGGTTCTGGCCGCTTGCTACGAGCCCCGCCATGAAGGACGGACTGGCTTTCGAGCACAACGGGATTGACCGTATGTCTACTGCCCTGTCAGGAAAGGCTGTGGCTGACGTGCAGCAGATCCGAGCAAGCCCTGGCCACCGCCAGACCCGGACCGCATGATGCGCGCTGTGCGCCCACCTGTCAACGGTACCGGCTTCACTCAGTCAATGGACGTAGAGTCTTTCCGTGCACGTCAAGCAGTAGATCGGACACGCTTCGAAGACGCAGATGGCGATTATGTCATCCGCCGTCGACCCTTTCACGAGCGGCTCGAGGAGGCGCAGAAGCGCGGTGGACAACGCGTCTACGAGCTCGAGGACGATGCCGATGAAGCATTGATGGCTGATGAGGACGACGAAGAGGAAGGGTCAGGCTTGCCCGTGCAGCATGATGGCGCAGGAGAGGAGGGCTGGCGCAATAGAGAGGGCGAAAGGCTGGCTGATTTTGGCGTCGATGAGATTGCAGATTTCTACGACGAGGATGATCTGCCTTTAGCGGAGCTGATCAACAAGCGGAAGAAGTCGACTCGATAGCCGTAACGTAGTATGCTGTCGTCGGATTTGAGAAGTGAGTGGTTGGCAGCGGTCAGATCAGTGTGGAAGTCACCACGTAGCGGGCGGAGAAGCGCCGTCTCTTCAGGTGGGGTTGTTTAGCAGAGCGTTGACCCATGATGGCCGTAAGGGGATCGAGACGTGAGATAGCTACCACCTACCGTGATGACTTAGGACCCCACCACGACGCACGTGAGCAAACCTCCTAACCCGCTTGGGGGCAAGTGCGCAACGCGGGCAGAGGGTTGAAAAGCCGAAGCGCGGCCGGAGCATGCTTGTTCCACGCTTCTGCCTCCTATTTTTAACATCCACCTCCAAAGCCCGCCGCAGACTTCGAGATTATCGATGCCAGTGCGCCAGCCATCCGGCATCCGCAACCGCTTGGTGGGGTCTGTGTATATCACGCCGGCAAGCTCTCGCGTTGTGTCCGCGTCGCCCACGCCCATCTGACCGTCGCGCAGTGTGCTGGAGCTTGCGGTATAGGCAGTCTTGAGACGCAGCCCACGGGCGCATTCTCACCTCGAGTCCGCGCGGCGTCGCTCGCTGGAAGCGCTCGGGGCGAGACGCGTCTCGGCTTCGACGGAGAGGTCGAGCCAGCTCCATCATGGGCAGGCGCAAGATCGAAGTGGGTGAGAACCCGCGAGATGCGTTCCCCACTGTGCGCTCTGGACATGCGCTGACACGCTGCCACACAGATTAAGCCCATTCGTGATGACCGCAACCGGTACGCCGCCCTTCGCATCACCTTACTAGCTACCTATATTGACAACACTATAGGTCAGTAACCTTCCTCAAGCGCAAGGGGGGTCTCTTCAAGAAGGCTCACGAGCTTTCCGTCCTCTGCTCCGTCGACGTCGCCGTCATCATCTTCGGCCACAACAAGAAGCTGTACGAGTACTCTTCCTCAGACATCAACGACATTGTCGGGCGTTTCCAGTACTACGGCGGCGCGCACGAGCACAAAGGCCCTGGCGATTTCGCAGACAAAGGCGGCGGAGACGACGACGACGACGATGAAGGCGGAGATGAGGGGCAAGATGGTGGTGAGCAGAGGGGCACGCCGGCGCCGGAGCAGCATCCGATGATGCACCCACAGATGCAAATGCAGAATCATCCAGGCTTTCAGCACGTGAGGCATGGCACTCCCGGAGCGAGCCCACCAATGCCGAACGGCGCCATGCCGCAATTTGTCAGAGGACCGTCGCCGCTGCCGCCGAACATGTCGAGGCCTTCGTCGAGAACATCACAGCATCCAGCGCAGGGCCACTTGAGGCGCACCAGTTCCAATCTAGTCCCGCCTCATATGCAACAGACGACTGGCCCGCCTCCTCATCCTGGCTATGCGTACACGCCCAACCCGCCTTTCTACAATCCGCAAGCCGCGGCCCAGATGCAAGCCCAGGCGCGACCGATCCAGGCAGGTCACCAAGCAACATATCCACCGCCATACCCCCCGCAGGTCATGCCGCCACAGGGCATGCCGCCACAAGGTATGCCGCCACAAGGTGTACCGCCGCCCCCAATGCACTCTCAAATACAACAAGCCTACTTGCAAGATGCTAGACGCTCATCTATGCCACCCAATTACCCTCCGCAACAAGCGCCTCAAGCCAACATGCCCCGCAATTCTTCGATGGAGCACCTGCAGCCACCTCAGCCCCGACCGCACCCCTCCCCACAGCTTCAGCAGGGGCCGGGGAGACCAACGCCTTCACCACAACCACCTCAGCAGCAATTTGCCAGCCCCCCTATACCACAGCCGAGACCACTTCCCGCACATGCCAAAGCGCAAAGTATCTTCACGCCGATAGATGATAGCAGGTCAATGTTAGCGCAGCATTGGGGTCAAACAAGCAACGCCGATCCCCATAGAATCGACCCAGCGATTAAGCTAGAAGACGCCGGACCCCGGTCAGCCTCGATCGACGTAGCAGCCATGCAACGGGATCGACAGAACGGGGGCAGATCCAACGGTGCCTCGCCTCGTCCTCCACCAGCTAGGCCGCCAATGCCCAAAACGCCGCTCGCCCCCCACCGAACAGCTAGCACGTCGAGCTTACCATCTGGTCCACTGCCCGGCAAGGGGCCGATGGGGCAGCCCGAAGCTAAGCGACCACGCCTGAAAGTTCAGATCCCAAGCGAACAATCCGGCGATGAAGCCGGCACAGGCTCAGAGGCCGGCGAAGGCAGTACTGGTCAACCTCAGACCGCCGCGCAGCAGCAGCAACATCCCAGTGGTCCACCTCCCCACGGTGTCGTGCTGCCGCCTCCATCCCCGCCCGCAGGTGCATTGTTATCCGCAGGGGCGCAGGGTCCGCCAAATCCGTTTGCAAGGCCAGCACCTCCGATGAGTACAAATCCACACGCGATGAGAGATGTCGGCAGCCACATCGAGACGCCTATGTCTGCACTACCAAGCAGATTTATGAGCGACAATCTGCTGCCCTCACCATCGACATTCTACCCGGAGTGGGGTTTTGGCAGATCTGGGGATAGCAACATGCTGCCCTCTCCGCTCAACTTCCAGACACCAATCGTACCAAACGGACAAGGATGGCGGGAAGAAGACCGGAAACGGCAGAATGAAGAGGAGGGAGGTGGCGACCAGAAACGGGCCAAAGGATAAGGGACTTCATGATCTTTGTCTCCGCTACGGTGGCTAATTTAGGCTGCTGGTCATGCCGTGCGTGGAGTTGCGTCAACTTGTTTTAGTAGCGAAGGTCATATAATTTAGGCGAGTTACGATGAACGGCGTATAGAGAGCTGACTACATAGTAAAGAATGACGGCTGTCGCTAAGTTCGGACATGTTAGAGCGTTAAAAAGTGTAAGAAGGTGGAGACTTACCCGTTGAAGTGTACCTATAGAGGCGGTCTTGAATCCATCTTCCGGTCTGTTGGAATAAACCACGCACGTGATAGCGCGTTTCCCACACGCGAAGCTTGGACCTGGATCGCACGTGCGCCCCAAGCTTTCGTAGATCAACGTTCGCTACCACCGCTACCACCGACCCACTGTGCCACCAACAATCGTGCCTTATACACTTAGGTTACTTCACGCGACGTCACCCCTGCAGTAGCCACGTCTCGCTCGCCGTACAAGACAGGGCGCATAGGCAACGAACAGACCCGCGTACCGTGGACTTTCATTATGACAGAGACGTCCCGCCTCGCCGCCCTGCCCGGCTACGACACCGCTCCGGATGTCTACGAGACGCCAGCTGCTGATCTGACGGACTCTACGTCTACCGCTACACGACAGACGTCCCCGGCCTCACCATCTGAGAGCTCGGCTACTAGCGAGGAAGATGATGGGGAAGCTGATCACTTTGGCGTTAGTAGGCGGCGGCTCTTCCCTTCCCAGGCGCGGAGTCACTTCACGGCAACAAGCAGGCAAGTCGAGGCGAGGAGCGTGGACTTGAGCGACAGAGTCGATGGACGGAGACGTGGCTACAAAGTCCGGAGTCAAGGCCGAGCTGTGGATGTGGAGGACGAGGGCCTGCAGGCGAGGATTGCAAGGCTCAGGAGAGAGATTGAGGAGTGTCGCGCTGAAGCGGCGCAAGCTGGAAACACGGATGCCGACGAGGACGGCGAGGACGACGATGGAGACGAGGAAGGCAATGTGGACGGCCTTGAGAGCTTGAGTAAATTACTCTCGAGTGTAGAGATGCCGCAGCGGCAGGGTGGGCAAGCACGCACTGGGCCAAGCACTGTGGAGAGGATAGGTCTAATGCCTGAAGCACACGGTGATACAACGGACGAGCAGACTCTGAGTAGAGTCACGGATTTTGATACCAGACTCTCTGCACTGGAACAGACCCTCGGCATCTCGTCGCTAGCCACGGCCAGGTCAGACGCCGTGGCAACGCCGGTGTTACCCTCACTCATTCTGCTAGACCAGCAACTTACCGCCCTGTCGTCCGCGAGTAGCTTGACGAATCTTGAAGCAGCCAGCACCCGAATCAATAAACTCAGAAAGGAAGCACAGCAGCTTTCGGGCTCAGAAGACGATGACGAGGTTGGAGAAAGCGACTCCTCTCACCTCTCCCCGGAAGACCTACAGAAGTTAAAGTCCCTTTACCAACTCCTGCCAAACCTGCAATCTTTAGCACCGACTGTACCAGCTATAGTTGCCCGTCTACGGAGTTTGAGGACCTTACACACGACGGCTGCCAATGCTGCCAGCTCCTTGGACGAGTTGGAGCAGAAGCAGGCAGAAATGGACTTGGAGCTCACTGCTTGGCGAGAAGGGCTCGAGAAGGTCGAAGGTGCTGTCAACGAGGCTGGCGAGGCGAATGGGCGGAACGGGAAGATGGTGGAGGGGTGGATCAAGGATTTGGAGGGACGAATGAGGGCGCTTAGAGCATAGGGAGGCAAGACAATCTTCGTGTGCATGGACGCCAAACACTCGGTCCTTTTTGGTGCTTGTGCACCAACGCAACATCTTGATCAAGCTCGGAAGTTGACTTGCTCAAAGTGATAACATTCACTGGCCTTATCAATCACCGCATAACTCGCAATGCTGCAGCACATGTCTAGACCACAGCCATCACAATCCACCATGCTCAAAAGACAGCGCAAGGTTCACAACGAGCCTAGTGAATGTACGTCACTTGTCCACATGAGGTGAGATCAAGTCAATACAGCAGCTACCGAACAGAATGTTCCGCGCTCAAGTGTCTCGCCAGGACTACGTGCCTGATGGGTATCTGGCGCTTCTTCAAACTCCCCAAGCTCTTTCTTGCATCATCACCATCCCCTTTCCGCCATTAGACGTGACCTCACCTTATGCGCATGTCAACAAAATCACCGCTTCAGTCCTTCCCCAAAACGCTACAATTGACACGCAGTTCCACGTCCAACCTTGCTCAGACTCTCGCGCGCTGCGCGATGAATTTAGGCGGATTACGCTTTGAACAGTCCTTGTTTAGAGGTCGAGTATTTCACTCCAGTCGATGTCATCCGTGTCTGGAAGTCCACTAGCCTCCTCATCACGCCCGGGACGGCTTTCTCCGGCAGTAGTAAGTGTGTCTGCTACAGTTGCCTTCTCCACCGAGTGTTCTGCTGGGGGCGCAGTCATAAGCGGGTTCGGCAACGTCGGACGGAACTCCAGAGCTTGGGGAATCGTTGTCCGCTCTTTGTTGTCAAACAGGGATCCTCCGGCCTCCTGTGGGTTAGCCAGCGGTATGTCCATTCGCGGGGTCGGCTGCTGCGCCGCAGCGAAGTCCTGGGCTTGACGGGATGCCGCCAGGTCGTCGATGTCGAAGAAGTAGTCGTCATGACCACCGCATTCCGGATCGGTGGACCGAAGATCTCGGGACGACGTGTCGAGCTGCGGGAACATGGTGCCGCCCGCCTCAAGAAGCCGTCTTCCGATGTCCCTGGACTTGCTAAGCTTGCGGGGCGGAGGCATTGGGCTTGAGGATGTGAAGCCGCGCTTGGTTGGCTCTGTGTTTGACCTCCCGAGCTCGGCCAATCCGGGCGGCGTCAAGCCCACTGCTGTGGAGTTGAAGCTGCGGGTCAGGCTCTCGTATGGATTGTGTCCTGGAGTCTGGCTGCCAAGGATATCGCTTGCCGTATTGCTAGAGACGGGCATTGCACTGTCTCTTCTCTCATCTCGCGTTGTTGCAAAGTCAGTCCCTGGCATCATCCCTGTTGTGTTGTCTGGAAAACGTTTGTCACGTGAGCCTACGTTAGGCATGCCGGCGCCTGGGGAAGGGTTCTGGGTCATCCAGTCCTGAAGGTAGGACGGCCTCTCGTTGTGCCGCTGCCGGATCATTTGGGTGTGGTATGACTCGCTAGACCCGCCTTGCGGCGTCGAACTGAGGTAATCATCATAAGACCGCGCCTGGGTCAACATACGCTGTCGTGACCCCTCACATGGCATCTGAGAGATTGTGTTCGAGGGGAAAGGTGGTGGAAGCGAAGCGGTAGATTGCCACGAATCGTTCGCTGGTCTCGAGATGGTATTGAGTGTGGCGGACGCTTGCGGGGCCGGGGCGCTGGGAGCGAAAGTGGCACGAGCAATCTTCGTTGCAGGTGGATAGGCAGCGGCGGGTTGAGGTGGAGTTGGCTGTACAGGATCTGAATTCAGTATGGCCCTGACTTCCATCGGATTCCGCGATCCCGGCACGACTGCTTTGGCCATGCCGCCTCTCGTCTTGAAGTCGTTGATCTTATGGGCAAGTGAGCTGCTCAAGCGCGACGGAACGATGCTGGCCTGTACCATTGCGTTGTTCTCGGCGCCATCCTTGGTCTTCAAAGGCGACGAGCTTTGCTCCGATTTCGTAGGGGAGAATGCGGAAACCTCTGATTTTGACGGCGATGCATCGCTTTCCTGGCTCTCGGCGTAGTTCACCTTTTTGGCTTGCACACGACTGCTGCGGCGGACTGTGTCATTATTCTCTGAGGCGTCCTTGCTGGCATCTGCGGACCTGCGCTTCTTCTTTGACGAGCCACCTTCCTCCTTGAAGTCCAGCATAGAATTGCTTCTCTTTCTTGTTGGCTTCAGCGTAGGACATTGGACTCTTTTGGTTGTTTCGTACTTGTTGAAGAATGGTACAGCGCGAATTGCGCCAACATGATCCTCTGCCTGCTCGGACGGCGCTGCCTTAAGCGGAGATAGCGAAACGTTTGGACCTTGATAGCGCTTCTTGCGTTTTGACCTAACAGGCTCAACAGTAGCTGTTGTGAAAGTCGAGCCATTGGACTCTTCGACTTGCATGCCATTCTCGAATCTGTTCAGAGGTGTAACAGGTACAACTGCTGCGGGGGACATGCCCGTATCATAGTCATTGGGACCGAACGCCGCCGGCAACACGCAAGTATTTCCGTGACCGCTCGCGATTCCTGCCGGCAATAGGCTGGTATTTTGGGTTCTGGCAGGATGCACCGGGGGCAATACTCCCCTAGGCTGGTGACCAGCTGTGAGTCCGTGCGATGAAACGACCGTGTTCTGGTAGCCGGGGACGAAAGGTGGGTAAGCATCGTCTTGTCCATTCGCTTGGGCTTGCGCCCGCTGCTGAAAGTAGACTTGGCCTTGGTTGAGGAGTGATGCAGCCTCGAACAGTCTCTGCTGCAGAGCCTGTCGCTTCTGCACGAAGTGATGGTAGACAGCATTGACCTTGACGTACTCCGGGTGGAAGATCCAGGTGTGTTGAGGGATGTTGCGGCGGTTAGCCTCTTCAGCGAAGCGCTGCCTCACGCCATTGACTCGGACGAGGTCTCGTTCGACCTGAGGGATGGCGGCCATTGATTCCGCGTGGGATTGGGCGATTTGCTCAAGAAATAAGCCATCTGGACCAAATACGCAGTAAAACTTGCCCTGTCCGCAGTAGTGCGCTGGCCTCTGGCTTTCTGTGTGGTAAGATTGGCACTGGATCTTCTGATAGTAAGGAAGATCGAGCTGCTTGGCGGAGTCGCATTCGACCGAAAAGGTTTTGTTGTGACCGCAGAGGAAGTAGACGAAGCCTTGCCAACACATGGCGGACGAGCGGCGGATGCGAGGAGCCGCCAATCCGCTATGAAGCTGTCTTGTAAAGCCGTCTTCACTCTATGTCTATTATGTTCACTGGATCGTGTGAGTTGTGTGAGTGTAGACGTGAAAGCCTCTGGTCTTGCGCGCGCGATTCAATGCTTGTTGGACACTCGGTTGTTGGGCCGTGAACTGAGCTCAAGCGATTCCGCCTGTGCCCAAGCATTTCGGCCCCCACCAAGCCGGCGGACCTCGATCCGCACCAGAGTGCAAATGGGGCGACACACCGCGCAATTCGAATGAAAGAATGTCTGTCTTATCTGGTACACACACGAGGAAGTGATCAACGGTAAAGCATGCACTAGATGCGCTGCCATATGGCGACTTACTGTTGGCCTTCTGCTACCTCATACGTCGATCTGAGGTGAAGCAACAGCCCGTGGCCCGCGAGGCGACGCATCACGCGGTTTGTTGCGGCACAGCACTTTTCACTGACCAGGCATCGAGCCATTTTGAGCTTAATCAGGTCCGCCCTCGCCAACGTTAGCGATATCCTGACGCGCCATGGTGGTGAAGAGGTCTCGACCCTCCGGAGCAGCCTGGTGGATACGGCTTTTTGCAGGCTTCTTGCCATATGAACAGCGGCCAACTTCGGAGCCTCATGGGCAGCATGTTGAGGCTCGGAGTGCATTTCGGCCTTCCTGGTAATGTAGCTCCGCAAAAGGCTGTCCGGGTTGAGAGCATTAAGTCTCCGCAATGATAGGACTCTTCTCTTCAGATGCAGGTACTATACAGTGCCTTCCCTGCTGTCGGTCCGCGTAGAGAATACAAAGGCCTGTCGACGAGAGATGGAGCGCCTTTCTAAAGCAGCAGACATTTGCCGAATCACGGTAGCTATTGGGGTGCGGAAGCACGATAGCTGGATCAGACGGATGTGTGCTGAGATTTGAGAAGGAGTACCGAAGCACTTATCATGGTCATCGCCAAACCTAGGCAAGATCCGTGCTGCTCTCCCTTCTTTGAGCGGGACTGCATCTGGGGTTTCTTTGGACCTCGATGCTCGGCCGTGGACCTTGATAGACAGAGGGCGACGCGCGGATTGACTGCTAAGGGCTTCTCGGACTTGCGAGCGGCAGCCTACAGTGGAAGGGATAGATTCGAAGTGGTCCGAAAGGTCGCATTGTGGACGTGATACCAAGCACCCTTGGTCGCAGCTTGATTATCATCTGCCTAGACCCAAGTCATGTATTGCAGACTCCTATCTAGGTATTCAAGTACCCATCGCCACTTCTCCGCGGCTTTCTTGCACTAACACGATAGAATTGCGACAAAGCAGTGCGATCACGCGCAGAGATATAGGATGTGAGGTCGAAGGAGCCTGCAGCTGAGGTCTGGAGAAGCGTGTGAATTTGACCCACGGCACGGCGCCTTCCTTGGCAGAACTCTAGCGCTCAGCCGACCAGATGAGAAGAATCCTATGTGCAAGATGTACGCCCACGACTCCGCAGGTGGTGAGACTGTACCAGTATGAGGATACATCTCTTCGTGAACAGTATCACCGCCCTGGCGCGAGGGAACGAACTTCACTACCTAGGTACCTTACCTACCAGATACTGGACCTTCCATTACAATACTGTACACAACACAGAGGAAAGAACGATCGGTCCGCTAAAGCCGGCGGTGTATCTGCAGGCGGCAGGCGCACGTGCAGCGTTCCCGCGAAACGGCCAATATTAATAATGTGACGGAAGCTTACAAGCTCCAGTCGGAACAACGGCCTTAGCGGGCCAAACAATGTGCCGAGTGCCGACCACCGCTGGGGTCTGTCTCTGTTTGTGTGTACGAGGTACGTGGGTCGTCATGGATCTCATGCAACACCCTCAGCCGCCGGCTTAACCAATGTCGCCGACTCGTCCATCCTTCGTGCCATCGTGCTAAGCTAAGAGTCCTGATGGGCCAGCCACATGGACTGCTCTTCTTCACGCTCACTTTAGGACGTCTCACATTTCCAATTCTCCAGACCGTCGAAAGAACCACCGAGGGAACCCTTTCTTAGTCCGCCCCTTCATCCTCGAGCGGTTGGCAACCCTTCACCATGATGGCGCGAAATGCCGACGATGCGCATTTGCGGGCGCCTAGCACCGACGAAGCAGGTGCCGCCGCCGGGCCAGGCGCAACAGATACCACGGCGATGCCAGACAATGTCACGAGGACAGAAGGCGTGAACCACACACGGGATAATCCAAGCACATCACAGTCAAGCGGTTATAGCGAAGGCGCACACGATGCCGAGAAAGGACCAGACGCAGAAGAGGAGGGCCAGAACAAGGCAGAGGATGGCGATCAACAAGGGCCTAGACGGTCTAAAGGGAAGATCGTAGTGATTATGGCCGCCCTGATGATGGCCGTCTTCCTGGCCGCATTAGATGTCACGATCGTCACCACTGCCCTGCCGACTATCAGTGAGCACTTTCATTCTTCGGCGGGTTATACGTGGATTGGCTCGGCCTTCTTGCTTGCCAACTCAGCTTCTATTCCGAGCTGGGGCAAGATCTCAGACATATTTGGTCGGAAGCCCATGCTGCTTCTAGCAAACGTCATCTTCATGGTCGGATCACTTGTAGCGGCGCTGGCGAACAGTATTGGAATGCTCATTGCGGCAAGAGCGGTACAGGGCATTGGTGGCGGTGGGCTTGTTATCCTGGTGAACATCACCATTGGCGACCTTTTCTCCCTCCGAGAGCGCGGACCTTATTACGGCATGATCGGTGCCGTCTGGGCAATTGCTAGCTCTATTGGTCCGGTAATAGGCGGCGCCTTCACTGAGAAGGTATCCTGGAGATGGTGCTTCTACATCAACTTGCCTTTGGACGGCCTTGCATTCTTCGTCCTGCTGTTCTTCCTGGATATCAAGACCCCTACGACGCCCATTGTGGAAGGTCTCAAAGCCATCGATTGGGTAGGATCCCTTGTCGTGGTCGGCGCGACACTAATGCTTCTTTTTGGCCTTCAGTACGGTGGCGTAACATACCCTTGGGACTCCGCTACAGTCATTTGCTTGATCGTGTTCGGCATTGTGGGCTTCGTGCTTTTCGCTCTGTGGGAGACAAGCCGATTTTGCACTTACCCCGTCATGCCTATGCGGCTGTTCAATAAGCTCACGAATGTCGCTACACTGAGTGTCGTCTTCTTTCACGGCTTCGTCTTCATCTCGGGGTCGTACTATCTACCACTATATTTCCAGGCCATACGTGGCGCGACGCCGATCTTGTCAGGAGTGTATCTACTACCCACGGCTTTGGCATTGGCATTCACGTCCATTGGTACTGGGATCTTCATTGGAAAAGTTGGATACTTTCTTCCACCGATCTACTTTGGCATGTTCATGATGACGCTCGGACACGGGCTCTACATCGATCTCGATGCACATTCCGGTTGGGCAAAGCTCATTGTTTACCAAGTCGTCGCTGGCTTCGGTATCGGGCCTCTTTTCCAGGCTCCGATCATCGCGCTACAGGCTCATATTAACCCTCGTGATATCGGCACTGCTACTGCAACACTAGGATTTGTGCGTCAGCTTGCGACTAGCTGCTCCGTCGTCATTGGCCAGGTCGTCTTTCAGAACCATATGCAGACCTACTCTGGACAGCTGACGCGAGCACTAGGCCCGCAGCTAGCGGAGCAGCTAGGCGGTGGCAGTGCGGGTGCAAACACTCAGGTCATCGACTCCTTACCACCAGATCAGCGGTTGATTGTGAGGGAGGACTTTGCTCAATCTCTCATGCCAATGTGGATCATGTACACCTGCGTGGCAGCTGTCGGCATCATCAGCACGCTTGGGGTGCGGAGGAAGGTCTTGTCGAAAGAACATAAGGAAACAAAGACCGGACTAGAGGCAGAGAAGGAGCACGCGAGTGAACAGAGAGCCGAGGACGAAGCAAAGAGGGAGAGCAAGAGGCAGAGCAAGCTCGAGAAGCAAAGCAACCGGGACAGCCGGAACGCTTCCCGCAC
Organism: Salinomyces thailandicus; assembly: GCA_005059885.1. Classification (NCBI taxonomy): domain Eukaryota; kingdom Fungi; phylum Ascomycota; class Dothideomycetes; order Mycosphaerellales; family Teratosphaeriaceae; genus Salinomyces; species Salinomyces thailandicus. Next base: position 76,897 of record NAJL01000064.1, on the reverse strand, counting down.
GAGCTTCGCAGGAAGCAGGCCGACCAGTCAAGTGCCGTCAGGAAGCAGACCGACTACATCCGGCTCAGGCACAGCGAATAGCGACTCTGTGCCTCCGGTGCCTATGGCTCCGTCGACAGAAAGGGTGCATGACCTAGAGGAACAGCAGCACCAGCGCAGGAAGCACCAGTCGAAAACGCTCAGTAGACTCGAGTCAGGCGTGGCAACTTGAAGTGTGTATCATAAACTCAGGTAACTCTGCAGCATGGCACCGGTGTTCTGGGAGCGTCGGATGGCTAAGAGGGTCAACTGGCGTCATGGGTAAGGAAAGGGAAAAAGGGCTTGGTGTTGCCATACACTATTGCAGGCACCTTTGGTTTGGGACAAGCACAGTTACAGCCCTTTTCCACTGAGCCCGGTATCTCCGTAAGCTCCGGGCCGTGCTCGTGTTACATGACCCTAGATGAAAAATGACGGTTTGAGTCATTGCCGAGACTAATTCTGCGCGTCTTACACAGCAGAGGATACTCTATTGATAATTAAGCTGCACAATGTAGCTAGCCTGTCCTAATGTAGTATGGCGAATTCATAGCGGATATTACGGAGATACCGGGCTCAGTGGAAAAGGGCTGTATATACCACTCGTTCTGATTATCGGCGTTACTGATATGCCACCCTTCGGGCATTCGCACCTGCATGAGCTCCGCACTACAGCACGTCCATAATTGATCGTCCGCAACACTCTGTGCACTCTACGTGCCGTCAAGGCAACGTGCGGCACCTAGGTAGTTTCGCAATCCTCCGAATGTCAGCCTTACGCCTCGCCACAATGATGCGAGCCACGAGAGGCTCGAATTAGAACGATGGAATCCCTGCTCGGGGGGGGCCCGCGTGGTGACGTTCAGCGATGGTGTTTGCTAAGCCGAGTCCTTTGTGACTGCGCCTCTGGCTCTTTGCGCCGACGAGCACCACCGGTCAGCGCAAGGACGCACATACAACACATTCATCATCGTTTTACGGTCACCTTCCTGCCTAGGTACTTCCCGTGTCGACTGTCGTTGTTCTCGCGCACGTGCGTCGCTGTCCTATCTACGCTCCAGCTACAACACCCGACCCTACGCCCTGCATCGAGTACCTTATCCTAGTCCTTCGAGCCCTGCCGACATCCCGAAACACCTCCTGCCCTTGTTCCCGAGCGCGAGGAACATACGAGAGAGGCGAATAAGGTCGGCGCTAGCTTCTTGTGTACAGACTACAGTACAGGCTATTATTGTTACCGCGTCTCGTGATCGCAAAGAGAGAGAGGCTAGGATTGTCCGGGAAGTCGAGTTACCGGACACGACGTCGACACCGATATCGATTGCGCAAGAGATCTGTGTGAATAGGCCGGGATCTTCGAGGAGTCGGGACTAGAGCTCTTTGCCATCGCCCATCGCTATCGTTCCGCATGGCATACAACCGGGGGCACAACCCAGATGCGCTGCCTGCGTAAGTCCGTATATCTCCTTGTCATCTTCCGTCACACCCTGTTCGTTTGGCGCGAAGGCCAGATCGTTCCTCACAAGCTTTCGAGCTTTCTGCCTTCTGCTGTATATCGGCGCCTACTGCATTGATGACTGTCTATCACTATGGTCCCGGTAGGCTAACCCGCTACGCCTACAGGCACGCCGAGCCGGAGCAAGCCGCCCAGATGCTGAACCAGGCGTCTGGCGCGCCCCTGCCCCCCCGGAACCACAGCAACTCCAACCCTGCCAATTACAACAAGCCTGTTCCTCCGCCGCCGCCGCAAAACGATCGATATGGGCGGCCGCCTCAAGCTCTAGGAGCTTACCAACAGCAAGGCCCTCCAGGTGGGTATGCACCTCAGCAGGGGGCCTACAACGAGTATGGCCGCCAGACCCCCACACAGCGCTACGACCAGTACGGTCAGCAAGCCCAGGCGCAAAGATACGGCTCACAGGGCGCCTATGGCCAACCACCGCCGCCGCCCCAGCAAAACCCGCTAGCCTCTCCTCCACCTACCGCATCCTACGGCCAGGGCCCTCCACCACAAGGCTACCACAACAGACCCCCTATACCGGAGCAGCAGCGTCCTCCGACCACTGGGCCGCCTCCGCCGAGGGATGGCAACGACAGGGATGGCCTGTGGCCATTGTTCTTACAAGTAGACAAGGACCGCTCAGGCCAGCTCAGTGAGGAGGAATTGCGGCGAGCTCTGGTCAACGGAGACTATACCGCTTTTGACCCACATACCGTCAAAATGATGATTAGGATGTTTGACACAGACCGAAGTGGAACTATCAACTTCGACGAGTTCTGCGGCTTATGGGGGTTTCTGGCGGCATGGCGGACGCTCTTTGACCGCTTTGATACAGACCGGTCTGGTAACATCTCGTTCCACGAGTTTGAGAACGCCTTGGTGGCCTTTGGATATCGGTTGAGCCCGCAGTTCGTGCAACTACTTTTCAGCACGTTCGCCAAGGCCAAGTCTCGGGGCCGGGGCGACGAAGGGGTCAGAGAGAAGGTTCTTTCGTTTGACTTGTTCGTTCAAGCCTGCATATCTTTGAAACGAATGACGGACGTGTTTAAGAAGTACGATACTGACCGGGATGGGTACATAACGCTGAGCTTGTAAGTGCATGGCTTTCGGTTGGTAAGATCATGAGTTGAATCGTGCTGACTCTTGCTGTTTTGCAGCGAGGAATTCTTGACAGGTGCGCAGGCGCTGTTCTTATTCAACAGCATTTCCCCGCAGACGGACACGGGATTGTACTGACGACCTGGCGTGAAGAGATACTCAAGCAACGATGATCTACCATTACGGCCATGCGGGCGACCCCTTGTGCTGCATCCCAAGCCGCGGCCCGCACTTGCGAAGCGCCAGACTACCCACGAACAGGCGACTATCATGCAAGCCAACAGCAAGGCGGAGGCCAACCTGGATAAGCGCCACGATCGGCTTCTGAAGAGCGGGTTGGAGTGATGCTGCGCCTGGCACAGCGTATTTGCGACTCTGAGAGGAGCGAGAGTGAACGCAGTGGGACGACGAAGTGACCATAATGTCGCTTTCAGAATCTCATGCTGAATTACCAAGCACGTCACTTGGAATCACAAGTAGTCAAGTCTCTAGGAAGCAGAGATGGTCAGGATGGAAGACCGCAGCAGTGCTTGACTGTGAAGCACTGATTCTGCAATTCTGAGTACTTTCCCGTTGCCATGCTGGCCAGCATAAGCTGTCTAGTCCGCTGGTCAGACCCTTCGCCATCATGGCTCACTCGTTTCAGCTCGCGCCATGCAAAAGTGGCTGCGGGGAGCTGGAAAGGCTGAGCTCGGCTGGCCTCTCGATTGTTGCGTGTGATCAGTATCTCGAGTCTATACGTTCTCCAATGTCAAATTGCCTAGGCAACGGCAAATCTGCTACTGTGATGTGCCGTATCGTCTTTCCCGTACGACACGGTCGCAACATGTTGCTCATGCACATAAAGCTCCAGGCCGCCGTATGTATTGGTCGCGATGTTTGTCGGTCTCACATGGGAGTAATTCTAGAGAGATCAGGAGGTGAGGTCCGATATGTTGCGGCACCATCTTCCGTCTTGCGGATCGACCTGCCGCTCATGCCGACTTCTGTCCCTCGGCATTCGCCATTTGTTTCTGCTTTTGCTCGACTGCTCGGTCTCTGCTTTGCCGGTCGTGGTCATCGGTATTTGCGCGGTGTCGAGAGGCAGAGTCGCTGTGCAACGTTCTGCTCGCCGATAGACAGCAGGAGACTGTGCTCATAGTTCCAAACGATTTGGAGAACTTTGTGAAGGGTCGTCAAGGACAACAGGCAATAAGGATATAGGACTAGAACGTCTATTGCGGCAGCTGCGGATGAATAAAGCCGTCTTCTGATTGGCCGCTAGACTTCACATGCCTCTTCCAACCTTCCCCACACCCGAGGCCCTGCTGACATGCACGATTCAGACGGTCAGCTGGTGACATTGTTATTGTTGCAGCACACCAAGCATTGCCAGCTCGCCGTCCATCATGCTGTCTCATGACAGTCAGCATCTTCACATGTCAGGTCGAGAGTGTCGGTGTATTGCATGTGCCATACAGTGATCCAAGTCATGAGACCTATAGCGGCTCTTGTCGCCGTCTTCCTCAATAATAGCAATAGTGTTTGGTAGTGTGTGGATGTAAACGCAAGTCACGACTCCAGACTCCCCCGGAACTCGACCTAAGCACTCACCTCGGCCTCGGCTGGGCAGCTAGCGTATCCCTCATAAACCGACCCTCGCCGCTCTGCAGTCTGCTGCACGTGTATTTCACTTTCAGAGGCTCTCGCTCTTCCTTCTTGACACACACGACTTTGTACACCCACTATCCATCCCTCGCTCTATCGTGCTTTCTGAGATACCCATCATGCCTCCCAGAGTTATTGTCGTTGGCGCTGGCCGTGAGTCCTCGATGGCGATGGATCTGGATGAGGAACGCATTGGCTGACTATGAGACAGTGTCCGGCCTGAGCGCTGCCCACACCATCTACCTCGCCGGCGGCAATGTCGTGCTGCTCGATAAGAACAGTAAGAAACTCCCATGACCTGAGCTACTCGACTCGACGAATACTGATGGCTTTCAGACTTCATGGGCGGCAACTCCACCAAGGCCACTTCCGGTATCAACGGTGCCCTCTCACGGACGCAGGTCGACGAGAAGATCGCCGACAGCGTCAAGCAATTCTACGACGACACGCTCAAGTCTGCCAGAGAGAAGGCGCGGCCAGACCTCATCAAGGTGCTGACCTACAAGTCCGCGGCTGCTGTTGAGTGGCTGCAGGACGTGTTCAACCTCGACCTTACGCTGGTCTCGCGATTAGGGTATACACAGCCGTCAGTCAGGGAGTAATGAGACGTGACTAACGCATTGATTAACAGAGGACACTCCTTCCCGCGTACCCACCGTGGTCACGATGCAAAGTTCCCCGGTATGGCCATCACATATGCCCTCATGCAGCGATTCGAAGAGCTGGCGGAGAACGAGCCGGAGCGGGTACAACTCATCAAGAAGGCCAAGGTGTCCAAGATCAACAAGGAGGGCAGCAAGGTCACCGGCGTGACATACCAGTTCAACGGCGAGGACACGGTTGTCGAGGGCCCAGTCATTCTGGCCACCGGTGGCTACGCAGCAGACTTCTCAGAGACTAGCTTGCTCAAGAAGTGGAGACCGGACACCTTCGATCTGTCTACTACGAACGGCGCGCACGCCACTGGCGACGGCCACAAGATGCTGATGAACATCGGTGCGAACGGCATCGACATGGAGTCTGTTCAGGTCCACCCCACAGGTCTCGTTGACCCCAAGGACCCAACTGCAAAGACCAAGTTCCTGGCAGCCGAGGCTCTTCGTGGTGAGGGTGGTCTCCTTCTCAACAGCAAGGGCCAGCGTTTCACCGACGAGCTGGAGCACCGTGATTACGTCTCAGGCAAGATGTGGGAAGAGAAGAAGAAGGACCTGTGGCCCATTCGTCTGGTGCTGAACAGCAAGGCGTCCAACGTCCTCGACTTCCACACCAGGCATTACTCCGGCCGTGGTCTGATGAAGAAGATGACTGGAAAGGAGCTGGCGCAGGACATTGGCTGCTCGGTCGAGGAGCTCAACAAGACGTTCACGGAGTACAACAGCTACGCCAAGGGCGACGCAAAGGACCCGTTCAACAAGAAGTACTACCACAACTTCCCAGTCGAGGTCGATGACACCTTCCACGTGGCATTAATGGAGCCTGTGCTGCATTTCACCATGGGCGGTATCGAGATCGACGACCAAGCGCGCTGTCTCGAGGGCGAGAGCAAGAAGCCCTTCGAGGGTCTCTTCGTCTGTGGCGAGCTTGCCGGTGGTGTGCACGGCGCCAACCGTCTCGGAGGCTCTTCCCTGCTCGGCTGTGTCGTCTACGGCCGCGTGGCAGGTGACAGCGCGAGCAAGTACCTCTTCCAGGAGGTTCTCAACGGCGGCATGTCGACTGCGGCATCTCGTCTCGGTCAGATCAGCCTGCACATCGACCCCAGCCAGCCTGGTAAGGTCTCCGTCGAGTGGGCGAATGGTGTCGGTGCGGACGACGAGGCCCGCCAGCGCCAGCAAGCACAGCACTCCGCTGCGCCCGTCATGTCCAAGGCTGGCGACAGCAACGACCCCGCAAAGGTCTCCGGCCCGAACGCAAAGGAGGCATTCAAGGTCCCCGAAGACGAGTACAGCCTCGAGGAGGTGGCCAAGCACAACAAGAAGGAGGACCTATGGATCGCGGTCAAGGGTATCGTTATGAACGTTACGGACTGGGTGGACGAGCACCCTGGTGGGCCACAGGCGCTCTTCAGCCACATGGGCAAGGACGCTAGCGAGGAGTTCGAGATGCTGCACGACGATGAGGTGATCCCTAAGTACGCGGCGGGTATCGTCATTGGACGGGTGAAGGGCCAGGAGATTACCCTCGAGTACTAGATGTGACGGGTGCTTTTTAGTGCAGCTAGGCGTACTGATTTGGGTAGTCCCGATGGATATGTATATTTTGATGACCTGCTTTGCTGTGTCACTCGTCTTCCCCCGAACGGACCATTGTTTGACATGTGGAAATTCACAGTGCAGACATCAGATGCCACCTGCATGCCTCTTTGTCGTGTAAGAAGACCAACCTCGGGCTACGGTATGGCTCAGTAGATACCCAAACGATTCGAGAAGCCGGGAAGGGGAGTCGCTCATGCAAGACCGCATTGGCCTTGCAACGCTGCTTTACAGAACTCGTTAGATGTAGTGATCATCCCAGTCTTATCTCGTGCGTGTCATCACGTTCGAATAGTGGCACTCTTGGAATGCAAAATGTCATAGCCAGGCAAATCTACCTCGCAGACGGGTTCACGCCTCGCTCTACATAGACATGATGCGTGACGACCCGGTCCTCTTCGGTCGTAAATTGATCACCGATTCGAGCTCCCGAAGCATATGAGTATTAGACTCCCGCTTTGCTCGCAACGTAGCCTGGCGCTCTCGTTCTTCCTGCATCTTCATCACACGCTCTGCACGCGTGGCAGTGCTGCGCGGCTTGGGCGCGGCGATGGCTTCAAAGACCTGGTCTTCATCGGACGGCGTGGTAGCTAGACTGGAGCGGCTCGAAAGCGTGCCGCCGGACAGCGCTTTCAATGCGTCAGCCGGCGAACCACCTTCTTCCACCGCGGTCAGCCCTCCCAAGCTTGAGACTGGGGAACGTAAGCCGCTCGAGGCCAGGGAGATGCGCTGCTCTTGTTTTGAAATGTTGCTTTGTAGAGAGGCCTTCCCAGCCTCCCACGCCTGCATTAGCTCGCGGAGGTCAGTGCCGATGGACTCGTATTGCGCCATGAGTGACGGCCCAAGATCCGTCAGATCTTCCTGTTTCTCGATTGACCGATTTGTCTCTTCTCGTAGGATTTGCATCTTGGCTTGCAAGCCTCGAATACCTGATGAAAGCGTGCTGATCTTTCTGACCTGGCTCCGCATCTTCTCTCGCGTAGCGCCATGAGCACTTCGGACTGGGGTCTTGGGTATGGATATTGACTCCATCTCGCTCAGAATCTGCTGCAGCCGTGCCGACGACGATTCGAACACGCTACTGATAGACTGCATTACGTCTATGGCCGTACGCCAACGGTGGAAGTCCGGCTTGCCACCATCTGCTTCCAGCGACATGAACGAAGAAAGTGTCATTCTTCGGAGGACTCCAGCGCGATAACTCAAAACTCGCAGCGACTTCAGTGATTCCGGATCGTCTTCCAGCACATCCAGCGCGTTGTCTCCGGATGCCTCTCTGGCGTCATGGCCACTAATATCGTATACTTCAAAATACTTCGCTAGGTCGTCTTCGTCGATCAGGTTTGAAGCCGCATTGCAAGTCTCTATGCAAGCTGGTATCGTGGCAGCGTAAGCCTTGTGCAAGGCCTTCCTCAGCCTGCCGCAGCGCCGAGATGCTCCTTGCTCTTCGACACGGGAAGCAGGAGGTAAAGGTGTACTCAGCCTGTAGCCTTTCGAAATCAGTTCAACTTCTTGAATGAAGCTGAGTGCGGAGCTGCTGGAAACTTCAAATGCCTGCCAGTGGGTTGTGAGAGCCGAGATGGAAGCGACCGCATTTCGACGCAGGAACTTTAGCCACTGACGCCGAGCGTACGCATAGCCGACGATAGCGACTGTGGCAAAGCCTGCGAGCGCTAGTGCTACCTTGCTCTTGCTCAAGAACCCACCACGGCCGCTCCTCGTCCAGTGTATCAAGTATACCAGTGTGAACGCAACCAGTGCAGACGCTACGGCGCCGTATATGCTTGTCTTTACATTCAATGCCGCCGAGTCGTCTCCAACCTCGCCTCCATTTGCGCCCTGACTCGTAGCCGCTGCCCTGGGAAGCGAGCCATGGTCAAGATATTCGTGGAGTAGCTGCGATGCTACGATGATATAGCGGAAATGCTCGATGAACCTTGCGTTGTCGGCTCGGCTCAAGCGAGAATTGACTGCTATAGACCATGCGTCGTGTATTCGGCTGATCGATCCTTGTGGTGTGGTCGCACCGGTCTCGAGCTTCGGCAGCAGTGATACCCCCGGCCTCCGTAAGGGCGGCGCAAAGTTGGAGGACGGGTCTGGTTCGAGGGCGAAAGGGGTTGCATCGTAGTTATCGTTGTCGTCGCAACTGCTGCGGTCAAGGTAGCCGTCACCTGCGCCAGCGGTCAGAAGAGGGTTGCTAAGGAGCTCAGGAGCGCCGAACGGAGGGTGCCTTGAGGTAGTGTTGGGGGAGTAACTGACCTTCGAGGTAAGCAGCTAGGGGCGTGTCGTCAGCGTGGATAGTCTCCATTCCATCGTCGAACTGTTCACGTCATGGCGCGCCTTCTTCGTGCACGCGCGGTAATCCGAACTTCTTGTCGCGCCGAGTTCCAGGAAGTCGGCCACGAAGGCCAGTTGGGCACGAGGCAGGCCAGATCAACAAGCTAGGAGTGACTGGTGTGTGGAGGACGCCTGTGGTCGGAGACGTGAATACCAGAGTCCAACATGTGTTATAATGGGTCCACTGAAAGCCCAGCCCAGTGCAGATGCAGGAGCCAAGGGTTTGAATTAGGGGTAGCGCGTGGTTCGCGTTCACGTGGCGTCCAGGTACCCGAGTTTAAAAGCAGAAGCAACCTTCAAGCCTTCCACGTATGCGTGTGTGTGCGTGAAATAATCTCAATACAGATGACAAAGCTTTGCGAGGCACTTCCATCGCCGCCGTATCGCACGCGGCACTACATCTAGCTTCTGCCCGCCGGGTACGCTCGCAAGCAGTGCCAAACAAGGTCCCGAACGCCACTGCGTCGCTGCAACGGGTAGACAAGACGGTGCGATCAGATGACAGTAAGTGAAGAGAAACCTCGCAAGGCATCGCGCAATCTCTTCTGTCAGGCCGCGAGGCGCGAGATCTAGATGCTTAAGACCCTGATCCTCCGCTTGCTCATTATGGAGTCGGGGGAACATTCACAGCGATATGTTATTCGGCATCTACAGCATTGCACCTTTTCCGACCACAATTCCCATGGCATCCGGTCGCCACTGCCGCATGGGCGAGGTGAGCAGCATACTTCAAGTCTCGCCAATCTGTGGCCAAATGTGGCAGGCACGGCAGACGTGCGGCCGCGAGACAGTATTGTCCCATGCGTCTTCGACCCTCGTTCGCACTACGGCGACGCCGCTGCAAGATACGTCTCGATGCTGCTTGTGGCGACTTCGAAACACTACCTCGCACATACCCTCCATCATGTGTCATTCTGTCACAGCTACACCATGTCAGTCTTGTCAGCCATCTGGCTCGATGGGATGTCCGGCAGTCACCCGTGTGATAACACATGCTGGCTCCTCTACCGACCATTGCCACAAGCGACGTTGTCGAGAAACTACTTTAGTATAAACCATGTCACGCAGCATTGTCGACGTGGCCCAGGCGGGTGTACATGAAGTTGGGCGCCATCGGCACAACAGAACATTCGATGTGGGAGCATCGACACACCAGCCTTTCACACACTCAGACATCTGTCATGATGGGTCAACCGATGATCGAGGAGCAGCGTATCACTGTCTGCAAGCCAAGTCTGAACCATATCATCACGGCGTGACGCTCCTCCTCGGAGCAGTGGCGGGAATATGTCGCCCTTGGGCGCACACCAATTGCACACGACGACGTTACGACGCTCATGCAGCAGCGAGCACGAACAGCGGAGCAAAGTATGGATGATTACAGGACTGCAACGCCTAGCATTCGCAAAGCGAGACAGCAAGCCGTGCACGAAATTTGACTTGATGCGCTCGCCAGTGGCAGATCATCTGTCAGCGCGCTGCTGCGTCTAGCCAGCGAGCGTTGTCTGGAAATCTCCTTGTGGATGTAAGTGGGAAGTCAAGGTCTGAAGTCCACGCACCGATGAACACTATTTTCGAAGAGCGACTATTTTCGAAGAGCTTTGCAGTTGCCACGTGCGGCTTCGTCCATGGGTAGACTTATATTAAGACTCTGATCTACAAGCGTAGGTGGGACAGAGCCTCTCGCCTTCTCAATTCACAGCACGTTGACAAGTCTCTATAGCTTTCTGGACGACTTGGGGCGATTCTTCGAATGAACGTCGACATCGAAGGTGAATAATATAGCTAGAGATTGATTTGAAAGCCGACGACTTTCGTACGATCTCTAGATTTCAAATGATCTCATCGATCGCAGATGCATGTATATTCTGACCGAATGACCGATGGTTTCCTTCAACCCTTTTAGTCGTCTTTTGTTCCAAGTCATTACTTAAGCCTGTCCTCAAGCATCTCGTCCTCCAGCTTCGCGATACACAGTGACCAGTAGTGTCTGTTGTGCTTCAAACAACAGTGCTGGAAAAGGAAGTAAGTACGTGTTTCGACTCCTTATGATTGAGGTGCGCATATGGTAAGGTGAGTGAGCAGTTGGAATTGGGAGTGAAGTCTCGCGACTGTCGGCGCTCGGGCGGCGGCTGAACCTTCCCACCACTCCCGCTGCAGCATCTGGGCGTTCGACTGCACGCTTCCAGCATCATCACGCATCTATCTTACCTTACTGTTCGTCACGAAGCGCGACCCGCAGTGCCCATCCCTATCTAAGCTCGACCTTCTCATCGGAGTATCTGGGTTAGCTGCATCAGACGCCTGTCGCAACCCAAGGTACCTTGGCAAGCAGTGGACGTACAGCTGTCATCGTACGCCAACATTGAAGCGTTGCCGTGTACTCCAGAGTACTACCGACACACCGTCGGACTATCAACCGAGGGGTTTGAACATCTACCACCGAAACTTGTTGGCTTGAAGAGCCGTCTAATCCCCTTGGCATCATGATTGATGAGAGGGAGCTGGCGATCAATCCGATTGTTCAGGAAAGCGTCCAGCACAACGCCCGTGTAAGTGCCGCATGATGCAGACTGTGTCACCGACTCCTCGCATCGGAGCCTAGACACTTTTCGACTGGAAGTCACTTTATGCTAATATACTTGGTCCAGACCATCTCCAACATCAGGTCACTGACCGCATCTCTCTTCGGTGTCGCGGCCGGTACCCTTGGCCTCGAATCACTGCCTGGATTCATCTTCTACTTCCTCGGCACTGCTTTGGTCTCCGCTCTCATCTACGTGCTAAGGGCTGACAGCAACCCGAAAGAGTACTTCTTCAGGCCGGTCGGCGACTTATGGGTGGGGGACATGTTTGGCGGGCTTATGTCCTTTGTGCTTACCTGGACTCTATTCTACGGCCTATGCAAGGCGTGAAGTGATTACGATGAAAGCAGCGATCTACGTGCAAAGGCCTCATGAACACGCTTGTCCCGCTAAGATCGACTTCCTCTGCTGTCCTACCTGCTACGACCTGTTTCGACCGCGCAAACCAGCTCACCGGACGTCCGCAGTCAGCACCAATCAGCCCACGGCCATTCATAGATTGAGATGGTCGCTCGACCAGACCCTTCAGAGCTGTTTCGAGCCGCTAGATCAACTGTAAATGAGCACGTCGAATGCAAACCGGAACGTGGACTTTTCAGGACGGCGATGTGATAAGTGGACCATATTTGAGGGATCATACTGCTATAAGCTGGCAGGAGCGTTTTATCCTCTTGCTTGGAGGGTCTTCTAGATGAGTGTATGCAATCTGGGAAGAAGCATCAAGGCAGGAGATCAGCGTCTACTCTCCAGCACAAAGGAAGTGTCGTCCAACCGCAAAGAGTACTAGGCAAATCGTCACACAATGTTCGTTCTCCTTGATGTCCTTTCGTTGTTGTGTAGGCCGTTCTCACGTAAAGAAGCATCTTCTTTTAATCCCGTGGTCAGTGCGCCGAATTGACGCGAGCGCGGCGCGCTTGAACACGTCCCCCACTTTCTGCTTTCCAAACGAAACGCAGAACGCTGTTCACTTCATCGTTCGCAACCCACAAAGCTCGACTCGCCTTACTATACCACCCTCTCGGAACCGACTCAGACTCCTCTCAGCTCACGCTAGCAGCGAGAATCAGTCAGAAGTATGTCGCCGTCCAGTGTCTCGGCCGTGCGCCGTACGTGCTAATCGTCTCACAGTGCTTGAAGCCAGATTGGAGCAGGCCAACCTGCTCAAGAAGGTGAGACAACTCAAAGAACATGGAGCGCAGAGTTGTGACTGACGTGCGCTTAGGTCGTCGATGCCATCAAGGACCTAGTCCAAGACTGCAACTTCGATTGCAATGACTCCGGCATCGCGCTGCAGGCCATGGACAACTCCCATGTCGCTCTCGTCTCCATGATGCTCAAGTCCGAATCTTTCTCGCCTTTCCGCTGCGATCGCAACATCGCTCTCGGCATCAATCTGACCTCGCTTCAAAAAGTTCTGCGCTGCGCTCAAAATGAGGATATCTTGACACTCAAGGCGGAGGATGCGCCAGACGTTGTCAACATGGTCTTTGAGAGCTCGGACAGTGACAGGCTCAGCGAATACGATATCAAGCTCATGGACATTGATCAGGAGCATTTAGGCATTCCGGACACAGAGTATGCGGCAACGGTCAGCATGCCCAGCTCAGAGTTTCAGAGGATTTGCAGGGACTTGACTGCGCTGTCTGAGTCAGGTATGTTCCCCAAACTTCATGAAGTCACGCCAGCTGCTAAGGCCGGATGTAGTTGCAATCGAGTGCACGAAGGAGGGAGTCAAATTCGCCTGCAATGGCGACATCGGGTCAGGCGCTGTGACACTTCGTTCGCACACGGATGTCGAAAAGCCGGAACGCAACATTGACATCAACCTCTCGGAGCCGGTTGCTCTAACCTTCTCGCTCAAATACCTGGTCAACTTCTGCAAGGCCAGCGGCCTCAGCGATTCCGTGAGGCTTTGTCTGAGCAACGAGGTCCCTCTTCTGGTGGAGTATTCGTTGAGCAACAACAGCTATCTGAGGTTCTATCTCGCGCCAAAGGTACATCTCGTTCACCGACGCGGCTTCCGTCTGCTAGCATCGACTGACACTCATCACAGATTGGTGACGAAGAGTAGGATTAGTAAGGGGTGGATAGATCTCATACGGCGCAGTGCATTTGACCATGGCGTTGTACGGCGCTTCTGCACTGCCTCGCACGAAGCTCGGAGTTGTGGAGGATGTGATTTTTTCATGCTTTTGAAGACAGCAGCATGTTCATAGCCTACGGCATGCCATGCATGCTGTGATCTTGCATACTGCAGGTGCTATGGATATGATGTACAATCTGACAAGGTGCAAGAGCTGTTTTTGTGCCTCGCCCTGACCTTTATCATTACCGTTGTTTCTCTCAGCCGAAACGTCATTGTTGATTTCCGTCTAACTTGGGCAGCCCCCACTCCGGCTTCCAGACACTGGACCTTTAAACTACCTAACTAGGTACTGCCACCTCGCTTTAATCACATCTCCCATCCCCAGTCACCTAACTGTTTCACCTACCTTAGCTGTGCCAAGTTAGACACGCCGCTTCCGCGACCTTCACGTCGACGCGGACACAATGGTAGAGCTACACGACGTCCCAGAGACTCACGTCCTGGCCATTGCCAGCCATGTGGGTGCTCTTCCGTCGCCTGGCGCAGGCTGAGAGCTAACGGATGCGAAAGGTAACCTCGGGGTGAGTCAAGTCTCGTTGATGTGACAAGGGGGCATGAGTTGAGTTGGTGCAGATATGTCGGGAACACCATGGCGACCTTCTGCATGCAGACGCTGGGCTGCGAAGTCTCAGCCATACATACCGTGAACTACAGTACGCCGAGCACACGATTGTCTTCGGGCCTGTAGTCAGCCAGACTGATTCAGTGGTGGCAGGCAATCACGTTGGCTACCGTCGTTTCAAAGGCCGCAAAAGCAATCCCGAAGAGATTGCAGACCTATACGCTGGCCTCAAGGATGCTCGTCTCGACAAGTTCGACATGATGCTCTCTGGCTATTGTCCCTCTGCCGCTGTCGTCGAACAAGTAGGCAAGATTGCTCGCGAGCTTCGCACCCGCGCAAGCACGAAACCCGGCTCCTTCTTCTGGGTGCTCGATCCTGTTATGGGAGACAACGGGCGCATCTACGTCGCCGAAGACACCGTTCCGGTCTACAAGAGCTTGTTAAAGGATGCGGATCTGATATTGCCCAATCAGTTCGAAGCGGAACTCCTGAGTGAAGTTCGGATACACGATCTAGCCACGATGAAGCAGGCGATTGCAAAGATACATCAGGCACACAAGACGCCGCACGTAATCATCACCTCTATACGGCTGCCGCCGACCGCGGTGAATACTCCGACGACGGCGGATGAAGATCTCAGCACGACAGCAAAGTTGTCCATCATTGGAAGCACGGCCACCAGCGACATGAAGCCTAGGCTGTTCCGCATCACCGTACCAGTCATGCCGGTGTTTTTCTCAGGCACGGGAGATATGTTCGCATCGCTTATGGTGTCAAGATTACGGCAAGCTGCAACAGCGGCTGACGTTGTGAATAAAGCGAACTGGCGAAGCCCAGACGAAGTCGCTGGCCCCGACCTCCCACTCGCAAAAGCAACTGAGAAGGTCCTGGCTAGCATGCACGCTGTGCTGAAGGATACTGCGAGATACTACGGGGAGGCTACCGATTCCCTCGAGCGACGGCGGCAGAGCACGCAGCTGAATGAGGGGACGGGCGCGGAAGCACATGAGGAGCAGGATGCTGTGCGGCACCTGCAAGTGACGAGGGCTGCTGAAGTACGCGTTGTCCGCAACGTGGGAGCACTGCGAGATCCGCCGGACGCTACGGAGTTCCAAGCACAGCCTGTGGCAGTTGAAGTGGAGGGCGAAGTCGCTAGCGAGTAGCCGGATGTGCTGTTTGCGCCAAGGTGAATGTGAGTGTGGAAAGGTGGATCTGTGCTGACCTAACGACCGAAGTGTCCAGTATCAATAGGCAGGTACAGGACACACCATTTGGAGCTGAGCGGCTGGCAGTTCCCTTGGGTGTAGCTACTCATCGTTCATCATGCTCCATTGCTCGTGTGGAGGTGGTACTGACCTAATTGCATGTGCCGAATGATCATAAGTGAGTGCTTGCAGTGAATGCACTTGTCAGTATTTGCCACTAGTGCTTTTTTGTGGCATCTTAGCGTAATTTGGTGGGGTGTCAGTAAAGCTCAAGGTTTAGGCTGACCTCGCTTCTTCGCTTCCGCCTCATCTTCCAAGACAAGGCCTGGATGTTTCACCGGTCCCGCCCTCAACCTCAAAAGCTCCACTCCGTAAGTCCACGCTCTTCAACACGGGCAAGCATTCGCGGTACAATCATCTGGCATCTTCATGTAGACTTGCGAGGTCGAGATGGGTCGCGGAGGAGTGAATCAGCTGGTGCTCAACAACGCAGCCGACAGCAGCTTCAAGAACGGGAGCGGCGTATTTCCCTTCTTTGGCCTCCCTCGCGAGCTGAGGGACAGCATCTACGACGACTGTCTGATCTTCAAACGAAAGTTCGGACCACAATACGGCATCCGTCTACGGGGACGGCGTGTCGTTCAGCCCCATCTGCTACTCCTCAACTCTCAGTTCCGGGACGAGTATCTGGAGCAGGCGCAGAAGAAGACATGCCTCGTCATTGTGGATCGTGATCACTATCACGGCGAGCCACTGAAGCTACCGAGCGTCATGAAGTACGCTCATAAGCTGGAGCTTCACCTCGCTCTGGCTTGCGACGCCGCAGATCACGTAATGAGCGGCAGCAGCAAGTGTAAGGTCAAACAGGAACTGCGGATGCATCGGAAGTGGATTGGGGATATCTGTCTTCAGATGAAAGAACTCGACTCGATCAAGGTCAGCGTCATGCTTGACTTCCACGAATACATTTCCGACTGTGAGACGCACCTCCTGGCAGAGCAGTACCGCCTAACCAATCTGGAAGCCCTCACGTCTCTCGAGATCTTCCACTGCGATTACTACGTCGGACCTAAGACAGACAGCGCGTCGGCGTGGAACTTTTCGAAGCCGAAGAGCCTGATCATGATGTGGTCGGCTCAGAAGGGCATATTAGAGTGCGTTGAGCACGAGGAGCGAGTCGACGAAGCTGGGCGTTGACCCCCTAAAAAATTGCTACGGTGAGGCACAGCGCATTCCTTCCGAGAGTGTGGTGACTGACATCTACTAGAACCAGTGAGAGAGCAGGATATTGTATCGGGCATGTCTTGGCAGAGCTGCACCTCTTGCTTGGTGTTTGCTACAGATGCGAGAGCTACTTCGACGACTTTCATGCAATACATGGCTGTGATACATACCTATGGAACTCATGAAATCACAGAAATCACTTGTCCACTAGGTGCCTCATCAGGAATAGTCCGCGCACTACTTCGTTGCGGCGTTCACGTTATTTCAGAAAGACATCTGCGTGAAGTAATCTAAAGAACGTTGTCACTACCCTTCAACAAGATGTAGACCTTACCTTCCTCGAACCTATCTTGTCCATTTTCCCTCCTTCCGCGGTTGTTACTGATTGACCCTAGCGACGTGGGACGACACCAATTGAATGGCTTCATTTCGCCTTTTTGCCAGTCATATAGTCTGATAGCAGTCGATTCGTATGGTGGCTTGTAGTGCAGATTTGACGAAGTGCTTCGAACATCGTGAAAGGACGTATTAGACAAGAAAAGCCTAGACGGGGACCGAGAAACAAGACACGACCAGACAGACATGTCCAGAAGCTCATGCGCGAGGAAGAAGCTCATCATGTTATATTTGTATAGCGTAGGATCTCGTTGGTGTTGTCCGCTGCAAGTGGCTCGTGAATAAATCAAGACCATTACGCCAGGACGCTAGTGCCCTTTTGGATGGCCAACTTCACATCCAATCGTGCTGTTCTGAACCTCGCTTTGTGGCTTCAAACATATTCCCAAGAACGCTCTGAGCCTGTGAAATATTTCGGCCGGAATGTCGAGCAAAGATGACGAGCTTCTGGCGCGATTGAATGCGCTCAAGCCGTCTTCAGTGAGTCTAGAGTCGCAGCCGAAATCTGCAATAGACGTCGAAGTGAACAAGCCACAGTCTACGGAAGACCGGCTGGCAGATCGACTCAGGGCATTGCGGAGCGGCTCGCAAGGTCTGCAGAGTAATTTTGGAGCTGTTGATGGAAGAGATGCGGATGAGTACGCCTCGCGGGCGCGAGATGAAGTTGCCACCGAGGCTGACCCCATAAGGGACTGGCAAGGGACAGGCGACGGAGAGCAGTCTCTCGACGACTTGATCGCCGAGCTAGGGCCTGAAGATCAATGGTCACTCAACCCAGACGATCCAAAACATATCGCTTCGTTGCTGAAAGAGGCGAAAGACGCTTTGCCACCTAGAGATGACCCAGCTACTGACGTTTCGAACACAAGCGAAAGGGAGCAAGACGACTGGATCGAGGTTGATGCTGAGTCTGGTGACGACGAGAAGAATGCGAACACTAAGACTGAGGATCAACGTGACGAGGAAGACGCAAATGACCATGTAAAGAGGGTGTTGGCTGAGCTCGAGGTGGAAAAAAAATATGGAGCCATGGATGATGAAGACAGAGAAGATGACGGTAGTCAATATGAAAGCCGGTCTCTTGACTTGCCGCCAACACCATCTAGCTTACCGCACCCTCAACAGCAACCAGAGTCGGCCAAAGGACCGCCGTCATATGAAGATAGCGAGCTGGAAGCTCGCTTTTCCAAGCTTGGGCTGGATTTACCGTCGACACCGACTGCACCACCATCTGCAAGGGCCAAGCCGAAAGTCACAGCAAGTCTTAGCGGCTCCAAGGCGAAGTCGAACATGCCGGCGTACACCGACGAGGACATTGAAAGCTGGTGTTGCATCTGCAACGAAGATGCCGAAGTGAGGTGCTTTGGCTGTGATGGCGACATCTATTGTCAGAATTGTTGGCGCGAGGGTCATGGTACTGGCGTAGGGCAGGAGAGAGGGCACAAAGCTGTGCAGTACGTGCGAAAGGGAGGTGGAGGGCTTGCTGCTGCTTGAAGAGCCGTAAGGATGGGATGCTGCTCTTCACTGTCTGCATGCGATCAGTAGAGAGTCAAGCCACCAGACGGCGTCCAGATCATTGTCTGCGCAATTGGCAGGAGGCCGAGCGCGGGGAACATGCCGTGAAGCGCCATCTTAGACTGCGTTCTGATACGCTTGTGGCGCTGATGAGTTCAAGAGACCAGATTTTGGATGATGAAGAGCTGCCACCTGCGCTCTATAGGACGAACGCCCTTCCATCCAAAAGCCGGTTGCTCCGGTACGGTAGGGGCAGGAGCTTGTTCTCTGCGCAGCTTCAGGCCCCGGCACTTGAATCAAGACAGTCACAATCGTCGAGCCGTCGGTCTCGAGGTTTAGAGCATGCTTTGCCATGATGTAAGATCGGGATACCTTACCCAAAGCCGGACAGTCTGTCAGCATACACCCGATAAGCTTTTGTTATAATGGGCAATCGCACATTTGACGGGGCTGGATATGCAGAGATCGCTTTGGAACGTAAGAAGAGGCAAGCGCATCAGGTATCATAGGATTGCGGGCGCTGCGTAAAGTGTCAAATCTTCCGCCTCTTCGTCCTTCTGACAACATTCTCTTCCACCTCCATCACCTTCTTCTCGCCCTCCTCCGGTTCACGCTTGACGCCGCGCTCAACTACCTTGGCAATCTTCGTCACATCTTCTTCTACTTCAGCTCCAGCCTCGGTCTTCACCTCGACCTGTTCTTTCTTCTGCTCTACCTTCGCGATCAGCCGCTCGCTAAATGCTTTAAGATCAGCGGTAAACAGGACGCTGTGCGCCCAACCGGCTTCCTGCCCCCAGAGAGAGCGGAATTTTGCGCCGACGGCATCGTAGGTCTGCTTGGTCAGGGATGAATGTTTCCCTCGCCCGAACTTGTAGTCGCGTTGTGCAATCTGCCATACATGGGTGTCTACTGGCACTGCTTCGCCCCAGCCGAGGCCCATGAGGCACACACAGTCTGCCACCTTCGGTCCTACACCTTGAAGCTCGAGAAGTGATTCGTGGGCTGCGCGGTAGCCATCTCTGCCTTCCGGCTTCCACTCGCCGGCTGATTTAGGAGGGGTGCCGAGCGTCGGTGATTCCGGATTGCGCAGAGAGTCCAGCCATCCGTCCCCCTTCTCAGTCACCATACAAGCGGTCTGATAAAGGTACTTGGCTCGGTAGCCGAAGCCCAGAGAGCGTAGCTTCGCTTCTACTCCGTTCTGCGCCAGAGCTTGAGGGGGTGGGAAGTCATGATACGCCTCGCCTTCCAGCTCCCCTAACAGCGGTCCGTAATTGACGCAGAGCTTGTGGATCATCTGGCTGATGCGCACGATATTGTTGTTGCTGCTGCAGATGAAGCCCACTAACGCTTCCCACGCATCTTGCTTCAGGATCCGCACCCCGGTGAATTTGGGCGCTTTCTTGGCAAAATTTGGATCGGAGGCGGACCATTGTTCGTACAGTCTCGTGAGGTCGGGCGCGAGGTTCAAGTAGTGCTTGACCAAGTTCAGGGTGTCATCGTCTCCATTCGTCTCGCTCGGGGATGTGGACGGCGGGAATGAGCTGGGCGGGGTCGGCGGCGCTCGGACTGGCGGTCGTAGACTGGACTTGTAGTAGAGAAAGTCGGGGTCCTGGTGCAGGGACAGGATGCGGTGGTGCAAGGCCATCGACCAGACACCGGCGTCGTTCTTGCGCCATCGGAAGGACTGGCCGCAGCGCAGCGTCGTGTTGATGCATAGTTCGGTGAGCGAGATGGGCAGCTTCTGCCAGTCGGCGAGATTGAGGGCGCCCATTGCTGGAGCCTGCTGCCAACGTCGATGTTGGTCTCCCGCCGTCTCTCTCCACCTGTCGCGAAAGGTACGCGACTCGACGCGCCACTTCAGTCTAGTGGCTTCGCCCCACGATCGGTTGATAGCGCCGGGATCGACGGGCAACTCGGGGCCGTGCCGGCGGACGTGGGCCTCGGACCGTCTTCAATACTTCGAACTTCAAAGTCCCAACCTTGTCTGTTGTACAACGACACCTCCTCATGTACGAAGTACTTTGACACCTTTCGATACTGCCACGCCAGTACGCACCGTGCGTTGATGCAGATACCGGCCTCCTCGCTCCAACATGTGGGAGGGAAGCTACCAGCACTGGCCTGCTATGATCTGTCGCATGACCTGTCCCAGAGACGGATGCCAGTGACCCAGTCAGGCTGGTCAGACCGGTCCAGCTGGAGTTCGACATCCATCATCCAGCCAAGCGCAACGGACGTGCATATCGATGGAAAGGATTGGCCGCCGGAAGGTGGGGGCCATTGCCATACCAAGAACGGCAAGCTGAAAAGCGCCACCAAGGCAAGACATTGCCTTAATGTCCTGCGAGAAATGGGGCTGAAAGCCTCCTCTGTGCGTGTGGGTAGCAGGCGGCGAATTTGTAACTTCGTTTGACTCTCATCTCTTGTTCTACACATCTCCGAGCATCTTCAGTCCCGGCATAACCACCCAAAATCGTATACATGGCCTGGCAGAGCTCGTCAAGTGCGGTGCCACTGACCGCCGACTTGGATAACCATTATGGATATACCGACGTTGAGTCGCAACAATGCCAGCAAGTCGTTTCACATGAGGAAGCAATGCCCACCAAACAGCACCGTGATGCCTTGGGCAGAACCAAAGGGCTTCCTACTCCAAATGAGAACTGGTTCCTCAACCCTGCCGATGCGAAGCTGGTGCCCCTCGTTGTCCAGCATAGCGATAGCATCAAATCCAAGATACCATGGGCCATCCGCGCTCTGAACTGGGTGTGGGGCTCAAGGCTCGAGAACGTCAACCCTGAGGTTGACAGCAATGGTGATGGCTCCGTGTGGGCTCGATGGCTACCTGGATGCTTTGCTATCCTGATCTTGGCAAGCCGATCCGATGCTGACCACTTTGTGTTACTTCTCTAATTGTACATCTAGCTGTTCATACCCAGTGATCTAGAGCCTCCAATCAGAAACGGTGGCCGCTACGATAGGGTGCAATATCGGGATTGGTGCTTTGCCCACACTGCCAAAAACGTTCTTGAGGGTATGGACATGTACGAAGATGAGGTGCCAGAGCGTCAAGTCACTGGACAATCCCCGTACAAGTCTGCGCATGAGCGGCCTGCAGTAGGAACGGAGATGGAGTTGCTATCAGGCAAGACCGTGGTGACAGGCTCTGGGATTCAGGGCGGCTCAGTCAGTCCTGCGCGGCAATCTTTGCAAGACAGGGCGCTTGGGCCGAGGCGACTGTTCTTCCTGACTGGCAACAGGGTCCATGGAACAGGCAACCTGTCCTATGAAAACATGAACGTTGATACTTGGCGAGACCAGAACCCAACTGCTGGGTCTATCAAGTACGTGTTCGTCTCTTATACAGCGAACCAGTTTCCGACAGCGTTGCTGGACCAAATGGCGCACTGGAAAGGCATCAGCGATGCTGAGAAGCAAGATCGCGCAAAAGTCGCTGCGTCCAATCGTATAATCTTGGAGCGCAGAGGAGCTGTGGCTGCTTCAGAGGCTGGTGCACATGCATTTTGGCTGGATTATGCATGCCTTGGCACAATCAGGAACGTAACAACGGGCGTCGACCCAGAGGCGTGGCAAATCTGCGACATTGTCTCTGCTGCGCATTCTATGGTTATCATTTCTGGTCCTCCGTATGCTTTCCCGTCCGTTCGGCCATCAGCTCGCTACATCTCGTCAACGGAGAGGAAAGCCTGGCTTTCTCACTGGAGCAACCGTATCTGGACACTTCCTGAGCTCTTGCTCTGTCCGTCGCACGAAGATATAAAGATTTACACTTCGGACCAGGATAACGGCGAATTCGTTGCTAAGCGCAGCATCTGCCAAACTCTGGAAGATGGCCACAGACTTCGTGAACTCCTGGATCATTACGAAGGTCTCATTCACTTGACACCCTTGGAGCATGTCAGTCTCGCGGCTGAGTGCCTTTTCCGCCGACCATTCAACAAACGTCATGCTGGTGACGTCGCCTACTCTTTGACGGGCTTACTGAGGCGTCGCCCTAGAGTTGACGTCAATGACAGCGAGTTCAAGGCCTTCGCCCGACTGTCTTTAGCAAACGATAGCGACCGCTTGCTCGAGCGACTCGTTTGCTTCCAGCCCATTTCGCCGCATGCGCTTTGGCATAAGATGGACGATGCCTATGGCGCAAGTCTTTGGGATGTGCAACCCTGCTGTCAGATCGCCGGGATCATTGACGCTCCGTTGTCAGCAACGCCAGAGGGGCAGCCCAAGATAGTGACTCTTGACGGGGCCTTCTGCGCCACGATTCAGTGGGATGCGATGGAGCCCATTGCCTTCTTCAAGCGGCCCTCGAGCAGGAGAGTATTTGCGAAGATACTGCTTCGCGGCGTGCCGGGCTACTTCATTGTTGCCCTCATAATGCTCATCTTTTCACGCGGCATCAAAGCCGTGATCATCCCCGGCGCCGTCATTATGGCGATATGTGGCTTGCTCACCCTGCTACTCCCTAGTCTACTGCTTGCGCTGTACAGAGGCAAGTTCTGGTCAACACAGGCCCATGTCGTAGGCATGCAGGGCATGCCCGCTGACGGGAAACTTGGCAAAGCAGAACAACATCTTTTCGGCCTCGACTGCGGACGCCTGAAGTGGAGCACGCACGGCAGCATGCTCTCCCGTGCGGTCAAGCGACGCAATGGCGAGCTGAAGGAGCTCATCCCGGACGCAGGCGTCGCGGGAGCGCAGGGCCAGCAGCTCTACACTATCATAGACACATTCGCGATGACCGCGTCGGCTTTCTACGCTAAAAGACCCTCGACTGCTGTCATCATCTGTGGGCAGGAGGGTGGCATGCAGAGGGCGATTCTGTGTTCGTATGATCCGGTCACGAGGGCGTTTCGTAAGGAGACTGTATTGAGGATGAAGACGCTTTGCTTAGAAAGAATGGAGAGGATGGATCGATTTAGGTTCATGTTGTGATGACCTTGAGATACCTGGGTAGTGAGCCGCTATGTAGTATGTAACGCCGTTGACACTCAACAAATGCACTTTCTTGAGGTAGAACGCGATGCATTGTTATGGCAAGGGGAGAAGGGCACCTCGCACCTCCAACATTCGTCAGCCCTTCTACACCTTTCCACCAAATCACCCCTATCTCGTGACCTCACCTACCTTACTTAGCATCCAGCTCAGCATGCCCTCCCTTTACTCGCCTGTAGGTAGTAATAATAAGACTTCGAAGCCTATCACACTCTCAGCGTTATTGACCACTCAATACGTAGTGCTGACCAAGTCACCCAGTCTCTCTTTTACTAAAAGCGAACCGGGCTTGAACTCCATCTACTTTCTCCTCGTCCAGCATTTAAGGCCTACCTCGGTTCTTTCTGCTCTGTTTCGTTCTTTACACCTGATCGTTTTTGAAAACGACGAGGACCAGCGTTCAATTCTTCAATGTTGCAGTCAGGTGAATCATAAACTTACTCATGATACGATGTTCGCTGCTTTCCAGTAGCCTGGAGGTTAGGTTCGAATGATGCATCCCTTATGCCTCAGGGCTTCCCGAAGGTATCATCTGGGCCACCTATTGATCTGAATACTCAGATGCTCAACACGGAGATCACAAGGGTGTCTAGCTTGACAACATTGACATCGCTATCTATACGATATCACGACCTTCTGCCGGATCTCCTCCACGTTTGCATTTCCTTTCAAAGTTTGAAAGACCCACGCAACTGTACATCCAGCACGCTCTTCCCAATCATGACCTCGTAAGTCCCCTTCGGCTGCACCCACTGCTGCGACACGACATCCCACTCACTGAGATCCTTCTTTCGCAGGCTGAAAGTCACCGGTTTGCTGGCACCAGGAGCCAGATCAGTCTTCGCGAAGCCACGAAGCGTACGGGTGCCTACGCCAGGGATCTGAAGGTATAGCTGGGAAACCTCGGCGGTGGAAAAGTTGCCGGTATTGGCTACGCGGATGGAGACCGTGGTGACGGTGTCGAAGAGGGCGGCCTGTGCTGTCGAATTAGGCTGGGAGTCGATGCTGAAGTCGGAGTACTCAAAGCTGGAGTATGTCAGGCCATAGCCGAACTCGTAGCGGGGCGTGACGTTGCGGGCCAAGAAAGAGCGGTAGTCGATGTTGACTCCCTCGGTGAAATCACACTGGGGATTCGTGTCGTTGATAGAGCCGCGGCAAGGGTGGAGAAGGTCGCCGTAATCGCTCGCGCTCTTCGCGACAGTGTACGGCATACGGCCGGAGGGAGACACTTCGCCGTAGATCAAAGACGCAAGGGCGCGACCAGCGTCTTGCCCAGGCAGGTGAGCGTACATAACGGCAGTGACGTTAGGGTGATCGATCCAGGCGTCGACCAGGCGAATATGAACGTTGTGAATGAAGACCATTGTGTTGCCGCACTTACTGGCGACACTGAGCACGAGATTGTCACTCTGTTCGTCTGTCAGACCAGCACGGTCCCAGCCTTCACTGCTGTAAGAGTTCAGGAAGACAAGACAAGCATCGCTGGCGCCCTCTACTTCTGGATCAGTTTGTTCGAAGTTCCAGAAAAGTAGTGATCCGTCCGAAATAGCACGCTGGCTCAAGGCGTCGAAGGGCTTACATCTGTCAGCAGATTCAACGCGGTTTAGAAAATATTGCTTACTCACTGTACTAATGTAAGGCGCATTGCTAGCACCGCTGCCACCTCCAGTGATGAGGAGACCGGGTACAGTGTTTGGCGCAGCTGTGCCCTTTAGGTATGCATCAATAGTCTCTAGTCCGAGAGGCTGCCAATTTGTCGCCCATAAATCGCTAGAAGAGTTGTCCGAGAACGGGATGGTGTAGCCGCTGTTGATCGGTGTGGCTGTGGCGTCATAGCCAAATAGAGACATGACGCGAGGGCTCTTGAGGGGTAGGGCACCATCGAGGTTCTTGACCAATACGTGGCCTTCAATGGCCTGCTGTAGAATGCTGGGAGCCGAGGCAGGGTCGCGGACGTCCTTTAGTGAGTGAGGCAGCGAGCGATTAGCGACCAGACCAGACCCGACCGCAGGCAGGGCGGGAGAGTTCTGTTCCAGCTTGAACCAAGCCGCGAGTGTTCGCTGAGCCATATTTTCAAGGCGCTCGCGACTGAGCGTGCCGTTCTGCACAGCCTTGGCAAGCTGATCGTTGTCCCAGTACACCGAAGATGGCATGACAACATCCAAGCCTCCCTGTGCAGAAGGCAAGCCGTCGTGCTGTCCGGCCCAATCTGATACCACAAAACCGTTAAAGCCCAGCTCGCCCTTCAACAATGCGTTGAGGGTCTCGCCATTAGAGCAGGAATAGGTGCCATTGATTCGGTTGTACGAACACATAATAGACCCGGTGCCGGCATTGACTGCGTCTTCGAAAGGCCAAAGATAAAGCTCGTGCATGGTCTTGTCATTAACGTTTGCAGACGTGGCCAGCCCGAGTGGGTTGAGAGTAGACTGAGTGCGGTTGGTCTCCTGCTCGTACGCAACAAAGTGCTTCGTACAGGCAATCACGCTCTCCTGCATGCCTTGTACTGTTGGTATGGCAAGCATGCCATCAAGGTAAGGGTCCGCGCCGAAGCCCTACAATGCCACAAGGTCAGCAGAGTCCGGTATAATTTTCGAGATGTGCGTCTAACCTCCCAATTCCTACCGCCTTCTGCAACGCGCCCAATCGGGCCCACCACTGGTCCTAAGGCAACATTGATCCCTTTCCGCTGAAACTCAGCTCCCATGTATAGGCCTCTCTCATACGCTAGCATCGCGTTCCAGCTCGCGCCCACGGAGACACCGGAGGAGAAGGCACTGACACCATCTTGTGAGCGCACTCCGTTCCCAGCGTCGTTGAAACACATGCCCGGGTATCCAAGTCTAGGGACACCACCGCTGATGCCCGAACATGCACTTCCTGTCGCCACCGTACCTGCACTGACGGCAAAGCCAAGTGTCACGTTGTTCATCTCTGACAGGGTCATATTGGAAACAAGCGCGGCGGCTTGGCAATAGGCCGCGCTCCATGGGTCCGACTCTGGCAGTGTTACTGAGATCTCGTCAGTGATTGCAATATCACCAGTAGATCGAGCGAGACAATACCAATGCCCGCTACAGGGCTGAGAATACTGCTCGTAGCGAGCGCGATCGCAGCGCTACGTTTGACCATCGTGCCGGGGCTTCTCACAGTCGGAGTCCCAATGTGCGGTAGAAGAGAAACGAAAGAATATCTACAGGCAACTCCCAAGTGCTCATGATCGCGTGTGCGTTCAGCGGCGGCGGGCACGCTTTTATCATCTCGTCGTTGGCTTGCAGACCCACGAAAGGCCTGTTAGGGCAATGATCTCATTCATCTTCGAGCATTGCCCGTGACTGCGCCATGGTGCGGATAAGCACCAGAGCGCGGTCTCGTACCGTGTGCGGGTGCTCGACACGGGCCCTCGCAGATTTCAGAGTGGATAGCGTACCCACTGAAAGCATCAGGAATGTTCTCAAAACCATGAGCGAAACAGGCTGAATACCGGGTCGTCGGCTTTGAATGCCGCGAGGTGTCTAGGAGACGGGCAACGGATGAGCCGGCACATTGGCTGCTGGGATAAAGGCAGCCGAGATCTTGAGATGAAGCGTGGGATATGGAGTATCCATGGGGCTCTCCTTGCGGGAGTGGAGTCATGCCCTGTCGCAAACAGGCTGGAGAAGAATTGGGGAGACCCACTGGCGGCTCAAGGTCTCACGGCGACTGCCTGGTTTGGCAGGTATGGCGACGCCGTGCGCGCGCTTGCTGACTCGCGTGTCTTGCCCTAAAGCTTTCGCATCGTATGGCAAATGGTTTCGGCAATCACTGAGTCGGAAGGTCCGTCCAAAAGCAGCCCGTCCAGTCTCAGCATCCCAGCTCGAAGACATGCCTTCAGACAATGGCCCGGCGACGCAGTGGATACCAAATTCTGTCAAGACAGGAACCCCTGTCCAAGGAACATGTCTTTACCGTAGCACCGCCTAATTGTAAAGGTCTGCTTACATGTTCAGTCAGGTGTTTGCCTTTTCGGTACTTCAAGAGTCTTCGCATTTACGTCGATCTCGTGTAAGCGATCAGAGAGAAGATTAAGGTCGACATGACCAAGACGAGCGCTGCTTGGGTGAGTACTCTAGCGAGCCACACCCAAAAGCAGGCGACAGGCTAGGTTTTCCGTTTAAGGATGACGAAATTCTCATCATGCCGTGCTGGAAAAGAAACACAGAAAAGTTACTCACTTGCAATAGCTCAGAATCTGTTGGCTTCCCCTCACGCCCATCGCTTCTTGCCCAGTCTGCATGACGTTGCAGGCCGCATCCGACAAGACTGTGCCGGCAAAACGCAGTGTGTGAAAGAAATTTCGCGAGCGCCAACGTCGCGAGTACTCCGTGTCACTGGAGCGGGCACCTCCAGCCTATGATGCGCGTCCTCGTGGAGTCTGAAAGTGGGTGTTATCAATAGTCCATGACCACAGGCTCGTCTTGCTTATCGTCAAGCTGTCTGACGACGCGACGGAAGGTCAGAGAGCCTTGAACTGGATCGTTGTCCTCAATGAAATCCTCCCACTTCCGTTTGTGCCTTTCGTCGTACGGTACGTCCTTCGCACGCTTCGTTTTCTTCGCAGCTCTTCTTGAGGTCGAGCGTGAGGACTCGCTGCGGCTGCTCTGAGATGGCTGACGCTTCGGCGACGGGTGCAGTGTCTGCTTCACCGCTGGTGTAGCAAGGCCGACGTGCTCAGCTTCGAGGCTCGATGCGTCTGACGCCAAAGGAGGTTGCCGTGTCTCTGCGACCCGGTCCTGCTCTGGCTCTCTTTCGTCAAGCTCCTGCTCCTCTCGCTGTCTTCTCCGCTCACGTAGAAGCTCCTGTATCTCGCTATGTCTGAATATCTCGATCTGCTCGTCCGTGAGAGTGCGCTTAGCGCCGTCCGGATAGCAGCCAAGCTCGCTGTCCTCAGCAACGGTGTATGCAGACTGCAAGTTGAGTGCAGTCTCGGCGTCCACAAACCAATGATCAGGTTTGCTGTCGTCGCCGAAGTGCGCGTATTGGAAGGCTAGTAAGTCGGCCTGGGGGGTGTAGAGTCAGTACCTACCTGTCGATAGCGTCCCGACACAGCATTACCTCTGTTATTACAGGCGTGGGCGCCTTGCGTGGTGGCTGTGGCATCAACGTGACCCCGGATCTTTCACCTGCCTGCGGGTGCGCAGCCTTCTTGGCCTGGTGAGCCTGCCTCTGGGCCATCATCTTGTGCTGATGCCGTACTCTGGATGCTCGGCCCATCGCAGCCGCCGCACCTCACGACGTCGCCAGGACTTGCATCGTTGGTGACATGGAGCAGGTAGAATTGGAAGGCAAAATGGTGATGCAACATCTGTGTCATTTGGCCAGGCAACACGTGCGTCCGCCGATACCACAGCGCCAAGCAAGCTAGCGCGCGGATCTCGCGTTTAGTGCCCGAGGCGGACGAGATCGCCGGGCCGCCAGTCAGATCCATGACGGTGGTGACGTCGAGATAGACACGACCAAAACCTCAGCGGACCGTTGAAACTGTCCGTATCATGAGAAAAATCGGCGTTTGCGGGAACTGTATGTAGACGCTGTATACAAGGGCGCTGCTCCGCCCCCTTCGCCCCCTGCGACTCCCTCAAAAGCCCGCCAAGCGGCACTGCATTCCAACGACACTTTACCTGGGTGTGTCTTGGAGTCAGAACCTCACCACAACATACCACCAGCCGCTCGAGGATTACCGCAATCATGCCCACTCATGCGATAGTCCACGTGCTGGACGACTATTACCTCGCCATCACACTGCTCATCACCATCGCCTACCAACTCATCGGCTTCTCCATCGCCTACACCCTCAAGTTCGACAAGCTGACCGACTTCTGGGGCGGTTCCAACTTCGTCATCTTGAGCATCATCACGCTTGCTATGTCCGGAACGACCAACGCCCGGCAGATCGTTGCCAGCATCTTCATCATGCTTTGGGCTGGTCGTCTGGCTGGATTCCTGCTGTTCCGTATCCTCAAGACTGGCAAGGATGACCGCTTTGACGGCAAGCGTGACGATTTCTTCAAATTCCTGGGCTTCTGGGTGTTTCAGATGTTGTGGGTGTGGACGGTATCCATGCCCGTTACTATTCTCAACTCGCCCAACGTGCTGCAGTACTTCCAGCCTGACTTTGGCAAGGCAACGGACATCATCGGAATTATCTTTTTTGCCATTGCTTTGTTCATCGAAGCTTGGAGTGACATACAGAAGTACCGCTTCAAGCAGACCGACCGCGGCCAGCAGCCTGGTGCTGTCTGCAACGTAGGCTTCTTCAAGTATTCACGCCACCCTAACTACTTTGGCGAGATCATGATTCAAGTTTGTGAGTACTCCCGCTTGCTTCATCCACGATCAAGGAGGCTTGCTAATTCTGTACCAGCTATCTTCATCATAGCGGTCACACCGGCCAGCTACAACACCATTCCCTCTAATGCCGGCGCATACGCCGCGCTCTACGCGAGCATGGTCGGCTGGATCTTCCTCACCACCCTACTCATGTTTGTCTCCGGCCTGCCCCTTCAGGAACGACCAGGCGCCAAGAAGCGGTACGAGAAAGGTACCGGCTGGCCAGAGTACGAGAAGTGGCTGCACGACACCAGCATACTCATCCCCATGCCGCCGGCTGTCTGGAGCAAATTACCGGTCATTGTGAAGAGGACTATCGGCTTGGAGTTCCCTATGTATGTCTTCGACCCGTCAAAACACGCGGATCAGGGCAAGAACCAGGACCGACAGACGGAAGAGGGGACGAACGACAACTCGAACCAGAACGGGGAATCGCAGGGTTGACCTGCCAAGCCTCGTCGAAAGTTCAAAGAAGTAATACAAGATTCCGCCACCTGTGAAATTCACTCAATCCGAGCAATGATACGGGAGCCCTATGTCTTTATCTTGGAGATACATTAGCATTTCGCTTCCTGCCGATTCGCGGAGGAACATCTACAAACATCCAGATGTTGGAGAGCAGACCAAAAGGCCAAAAGGCACCCCGGAGGTCGGCTTCGTGCATGCTCTCGAACGATGTGTAGCAGTTAATCTCTTTTCGTAGGAGAGTTTCTACTTGCTTCCCGTCGCCATTTGAGTGGTTCAGCTCACCTGGATGACTGCGTCGCGTCGGCCCGCATCTGTGAAAGAGGATGGATGCAGACCAGAACAAAGCGCGCGTCTTTCTGGAGGCTCAGCACATCTGTCTGAGCCGCAAATGCGCCAGTTACATCTACAACCTCCTATTCTGGACCACATCAATCGCGACGACGTCGCTCTCGCAGTCCGGTCAAGATTTTTGGTTTAGGAGGCGTTGGGGAAGTTGTGGGCACCGTAACCTCATGTATCGTAGGCGTCGTATCCTTTCTCTACTATGGACCAATTCCCGCCTCCGCCGTAGACCCGTGACATTTCCGTGCAAATCCCAGCAGTGTCTGTGTCTTTGGATAAGGAAAGCCCGCGAACCACATTCCATGCATGATATGATCCTAGTCGTGAGCTTCGGAAGTAGTGTCCTCTGCAAGTGCCTGCAGATGATACTTCACAACAGCCTTACGCTGATGATACTGAGCTACTTCCACCGGGAGACAACCTCTAGTGTCTTTCCAGGTGACGGTCGGCTGACAGCGTAACACGTCTGCAGGTAGATTCGGGTACCTTACCCTACCATTCGTTACACGGCTTTGAGACCCCTGCCTCTACGCATGACCAAGCAACCGGGGCAAGAAGCCAGGCATGATAGTCGTGACTTCTTGCCCTGGGTCTGAGGCAACGAAGGGACACCACCTTATCATTGCGGCGTTTGTAAGAGTCTCGGAGAGATGCAGAGGTAGTGACATAGAATTGCCAGCGCCGGTGCCAAATAACGTCGACAAAGATGGGACCAACGCGCGTGCGGGTATCTAATAAGTGCCAAAGACAGAACGCACTACGGAAATCCTTCCCATGGCAATAGAGTACTCACATCACCTCAAGTAAATACTCTTCACACCACTCCTATTCGCGGCCCAGGCGCTGCCATCCACAATCCCATGCACGTATGCATCGCCCAGCAGTTGATAGGTATTATCACCTCTGCTTCTCACAACGATTGGAAAAGGCGCACCCTGAAGTAGAGCCAGGACGTCATCTTCCACAGCACAGTCGGGTATCCAAGCAAGTCGCCCGTCATCAATAAAGGCTAAAACTTGCTTGCTGTCAAGGCCAATGTCGTATACTGGGCCAGACAAGAAAGGTGCAATATCGGCCGCCATGTTGTGCACGTGCACGTGAGTGCTGGGGAGCACTCGGCCCAGCCTTTGTGCCTTTCTGTCGCTGCCTCTCAGCTTCGCCCGGCACATGTCAACGGTGGAATCTTCCACAGGGACATAGCGGCCTTCTGTGTTGCGTCCACGTCTTAGTAGTGTGCCGAAAGTGGCGTCTAGCTCGCGCTGATTGTATGCCCGTCCCTCCTGGTCAGCGAACCAGCGACATGGAATGTACCAAGGGAAGAGCCTCCGGTTCAGCTCTTGGACGAAAGGGCGCATTCGAGCGGTCAAAGCGGTTCGCGAGTGATACATCTCTAACGGCCATTGAGAACCCTGAAAAATGAAAGTCACTTCTTTTGCCACCAGCACAATTTACGGATGATTCTGTCTCATAGAAGTTAATTTTTCGAGCCGATTCCTTGTCAAGCCACTGAAAATCTGGTACCCATGACGGGAGCGCTGCAGAACGAGTTGTTTGCGTACTGACCAGGCCAAACATGACGGCTGGATGTATCGACTCGCTGGACCGTATACCCAGCAGGAAGACAGCGACTCGTCGCCATAGCTCTTCGGGTGCCAATTTATAGTCTGGGTCGAGGGAGGCCTCGCTCGTGGCACAGGATATCGACCTGACGGCGTAAACTCTGTCATGGAGTCTCCCGGTCTCGATTCCGTTCACCGACAGGAGCAGCAGCGATAGGAACTGCTCTCGAGGGACCTTTTGCATTGTGAATCGCCATTTTGTCGATACCCTGTTCAGAGTGTAATCAGCGCGTAGGGCCAGGTAGTGTAACTCCAGATACTTTTCATTCGAGCTGCAGGTATGTCCCGGATGTTGCTTTGCATCAAAGCTGCTGTTCGTAGTACCTGGAGCTCGATGCGATGGTGCCCTGAGTAAAAGTGACAATTTCGCCCGAAGACTATCTCCTGTATGACCCACAAGCGACTGAACCACGGACGCTGCCAAATTGACAACACTGCGAATAGCGCTGCCTCTATCGTGACTTGTGGCGGGCTTGTAGTGTAAGTGACTGATGACATGCAGCATGAGCAACGTATAATGCCATTAGACTTTGATAGCCGATCACTGAAAAGCCGAAGAAACTCGTGAGGCACGTCGGAAGGAAACAGGTCAAGAGGCTTGTATCGCCCCGAGGAATACAATCGGCGCGCAAAGTCCACCAGGAACGATATGGTCCAAAATGCAAGGGGATCCGACACCTGCGGCTCCCACATCCAGACCTTGGTGCTTTCTGCAAGCGAGTAGATTTTGCCCATCTGCTTGACCTGGCTGTTCTTTTCACGGATATCATTTTGGTTGATACATACAGCGTCGGCCCAAAGGACTACCGGTCGATTCCTGTGTCGGAAATATCGCAGAGCATTATAGAGGGAGCCTGTGAGCTCCAGTGAGCAGCCCGGCAAGTGTACCACGTGCTTCGGATCCCCGGTTTGAGCCCAACGGTATGAAATGGCCGAAAAAGGAGGTGGAGCATGTATAGAAACGATGTCGAGGAAGCCGTACAGCGGATCTTCCAGGGGAGCCGCAGGCCCAATAGTCAGGAGCCTAATCTCATCGTCTTTGAGCCGCTGGCTGTAGCATTTCGAGCGTGAAGTAGATGAGGACAGGACGGTGGCGTGAAGGTGACGGATGAGGCCCATAGTCCGCAAAGAAACAAGGTACAAGACAGGAGACGGAGCAAATGTTGACTGACCGTCTCATTATGCCAGCGTCTGCACTTTTATAATGGTGGCACGGCGCTCGAGCGCTTGCAGCACCATGCTGTGCCACAGATGGTCTCATGGACGACACAGTGTCTCATTGCAGCCGATCGGAGACTGCACATCGCCGCCGCCACCCCTGGCGTCGCTTGACCTTGCCGTCGCTCTGTGATTAGCTAGTGTCACGGCGCGCTTGTCTCAAGGGAGGCGAGGCTTAGACGCCGCCCTTCACGAGTGATGGCGCCTCGCCTGCCGCCCGCACTGTTGTGTCATGTCTGATGTTGGCACGGCGCTTAGCTGGTGCCAGATCACCAGAACTTTCACGACCATCTGGGCCTTGAGTGTCGAGATGGGTGTAGGAGTGTTGAGATAGTGGAGGGAGTTGTAGGTGTAGGTGTCCAGGATAATGCAGAGACCTGGATGGAATCGACATCAGTGTGCAGCCTTAAGGCATCAATCACAACGGGCACTTTAATGGAGCCTTCCCGTCCGGTCGACGGATACCTTACCTGGGCTGCTGCCTTGGACCCTTCATTCGTGGCGCGCAGGCGGGGAGAAGCGTGCACCGCCACACTTGACATTGACCGCGTTCAGGTTCATGGAAGGCTGGCTCTTACCTCCCTTCTTTTCACCTCCAGCTTCATCCTGACTATCTGCTACCATATCTCCGCCCCCACTCACGGTCACATAAACCCCGTACTGTCACGAACTAGAGACCTTTGACGGATATGCCACCATGGGGCAAGAAGAAAGGCGACGCCGACAGCGAGCTTGACAAGAAGAAGTCAACATTGTTCGGTCGCAAGAAGGACTCCACGCCCGCGTCGCCCGCACCATCCAACCCGTACGCCGCTGCACCACCGCCAAATGGCAATCCCTATGCTTCCCAGAAGGCAAATCCCTACGCGACGGCCAACGGCAAGAGCGATCCCTATGCCGCGCCTTCACAACCTTCCTTCTCACAGCCGCCGACTTCGTCCTTTGGCAACCTCTCTTTGAGCAGCGAACAAGGCGCGCCACCAGCATATAGACAGAATTCTGGTCCACCTAACAGGTACGAGAAGTCTCCTGTCCCACAGGGCGGCTATGGCGGAGGAGCGTCGAGGTTTCCCACAGGCAGCAATTATGGCCAGGCAGGCGGATATGGCAGTGATCCCTATGGGGGTGGTAGCAGCGGTGGGCCATCGAGACTCGGGGGTGGCGGTTACGGAGGGCTAGGAAGAAGCAACAGTCAAGACACAATGACGACGGACGCAGGGCGCAATGCCCTGCTGGGAGAAGCAGCCGAGCGAGCAGAACGGCAACCATCCCCAGCCCCGCCGCCATCAGCGGACCCTAGCTACTCGAACGCAGGCGGCTATGAGTCTACGGAGATGCCCGGTGGATACGCTCCGGAGCTCACTGCAGAAGAGCAAGAAGAGGAAGACGTGCAGGCCACTAAATCACAAATTAACGAGATCAAAAAGGGCACCGTTCAAAGCACAAGGAACGCTCGCCGCGTGGCCGAGCAGGCTGAGCAGACTGGCCGTGAGACGCTGGCCCGTCTTGGCGGCCAAGGCGATCGTATTCATAATACGGAGCGCAATCTGGACATGGCATCCAATCACAACCGTTTAGCTGAGGAGAAGGCACGGGAGCTGCGAACACTGAACCGGAGTATGTGGGCTGTGCACGTCGCAAACCCTTTCACAAAAGAGTCACGTCGCAAAGCGGCCGAGGAGATCGAGCTCGCAAAGCACCAGGCGGAACGGGCGCAGCGGGATGCAACGACGAAGGCTGCGTATGACAGCACTGCCCGGCACCAGGCCCAAGGTCGCGACCTCAACGGCAAGGCCATCCGTGACAACAAGAGTTCTAAGTCGTTGGCGAATCGAGCCAAGTTTCAATTCGAAGCGACTAGCGACGACGATGAGATGGAGGACGAAATTGACGGGAACCTGTAAGTCATGGTTCGATTGCTCCTGTGTCACTGATGCTAACCTCCAAACAGGGATGCGATCAAGGGAACTGTCGGCTTGCTCAACCAGGTCAGTGACGCGATGAGCAAGGAGATTGACAGCCAGAACCGCCACCTCGACCGCATCACGAACAAGACGGACAAGGTGGACGACCAAATCGCATTGAACAGGCATCGTCTGAACCAGATCAGATAGGCCTGTGGCTGTATCGTGTGCAGATGCATCGGGTCCGGCGTTCATGGCACTATGGATTTGAGTTCATAATGTGGCGTTCGGTGGGCGCTGGTATGACTCAGGTGGTGTGCATAGACAAAAGTGCTGCAGCTGTTAGCTGAGTCCACCTCGCATTGACAGCCATAAAGCAATCAAACCAACTCCGTCCGTCCCCATGAAGGCCCTTCGGCTCCGTGCCGCTTGTGCATGTGGTATTTCATATCCTTCACTAACCAGCTCTCGATTGTCTCGCAGCGCCTACCACGCGAGCAGCCTTCATCTGTTGCGAAGCTCTTTGTTATACCATCCACCCTGTTTCCGATTGAAGACGCCTGAGGCGTCGTCCAAACACAAGTCTGCAACGGCATAGTCATCCTCACGTCTCTCCTATCTCGACATGACTTCTCTCGTGACCCTGCCTGAGGGCTCTATGTCTGCATATGTCTACTCTGACGCAGCACCCGCTGCTTTTGAACGAGTGACAGTACTCAGTGATCCAGCATGGGCATCCGTCGTCTTGTGCGCGGCGACAAGACGAGGCCTGCTGGGCTCTTGGAACGGCTTCCCGTCCTTCTGTGGCAATTCTGCCCTTCATCTAGAATAGTCATCGAGCATGCATAAGGGGGTCAGGTACCTGATGTCCAGCCAAATTTGGTACCAAACCTAAAGACTTGGGCAGAGAGGTTGGAAGGCGCGACGCGTTTGGGCATTACTGTGCGGCTAATCGGCGGCTTTACCCTCGACGTCACACGTCAACTGCACAGCACGGCCACCTGCAAAAGATGCTGAACAACCTCTTCCCTGTTGCATGTCAACACTCAGCATTCTGCATACCGAGCGACCTATTGACTGCCGATACCCTCCGACCTGCATCTCATCCGCATCCACAGCGTTCATCCATCCCTCACTTGCAGGCTCACTTCAACTTCCTTCTCGATGAACTGAGCGAGCCTCGAGGCCGGTTGCCATAATGCCGCCGCGATACTTCAAGAACGACGCGCCATTGGCGAGACGAGGTATGGAAGACCTGTAGAGTCCTCAGGAGCCTTTACTGACTTTGGCTCAGATCCTAGGCGTCAACTGGAAGCCTCTCTGACCCGCCTCGTGAACGACTTCCCACCCGCCAAAATCCCCCCCGGCGGCGGCCTCTTCCACGGTCCCGTTAGTGTCGCCTACACATTCCTCGTCCTACAGCAGCTCTACCCCGAACTCACCATCGAAGACCATGGCCTGGGCACATGGTCCAGCGCCTACCTCAAATACGCCCAGGATCATATCCAAGACTACCCCGGGCCAAGAGTGGGCAGATGTGGTGTGATGGACGACATCCTATGTCTACTAGCCATTGGTGCGGCGAGTAGTAAGGACAAGGAAATGGCGAACGACCTTTGCGACTACAGCGCCGAGGTACTAGACCCAGGGAGCGAGAACGAGTTCTTATATGGCAGGGCAGGCTATCTCTACCTGCTCAGACTGGTCAAAGCGAGCTTCATGGACGAGCCCGACACACTCCAGCTCATCACCGATACACAAGAGGACGTCGTCGACGCTATCTTGGAGTCTCCTCGCCCCTGGAAATGGCACGGCAAAGTCTACATCGGCGCTATCCACGGCGCCGTTGGCATTATCAACCAAATCGTCCTCACGAACCCTAAGAAGTACGCGGAGAAACTGGAGGCGGAGCTCGCAGTATTACTGACGTACCAGTACGAGAGCGGGAACTTCCCAAGCAGTGTGCCGCCGGAGCGTGACCGCCTAGTGCAGCTCTGCCACGGAGCGCCGGGCGTGGTGATCAGTCTGCAGAGCATGCGAGAGTACTTTCCCGCCCTCAAGGAGAAGATCGACAAGGCGGTCGCTAAGGGCCGGGAGTGCATACTGGAGCGCGGCTTACTGACCAAGGAGCCGTGTCTCTGCCACGGTGAGTTTCACGTTCACTCACCACTCACTTTCTTCTATTGACATGCCGTTCAGGTATCAATGGCAACGCCCTCGCGCTCCCCGACGCCGAATTTGAGCACTTCCTGACCTACACCACGGGCCACGAGATAAAGTCAATGGAAAAGGACGGCATGCTCGAGAAGTCGTCCGCCCCTGAATCGCTCTTCGGCGGTGAAGCCGGCCGAGCATGGACGTGGGCTGTTGCCGATCGAGGACTGGACAAGCGAATTCTTGGCTATAACGATCTATGATTGAACAAGCGAGCGACTGACCGAGCGACGAGCATAGGGACGTGTAGGCGTGCAGGATACCCAGCATTTGGCGAGTTGAGGCTTACGATGACGATCATGATGACGATGACGATGATTTGCATAGAGAGAGGAACGACGGTCTGTGTGTTTCATGATTGATATGGAGCATAGCTATGAGTGTCAGGGCTAGATTCACCTCATCGGTATTGTAATATCTTCACTGGACCAAATATTGTTCATGTTCGCGCGAGGCAGATTTTGCGATCAAATCTCCGAAAGCTCTTCGGTCAGTGTCGTGGTTGAGCTGAGAGCTACGTCTGACCCGTAACGTGACCTGACTTGGTTGGAAGCTACCCAATAGAAGAGCAACGAGCAGAGCGAATGCGAAGGTAAAAGGCGCCCAGGCCTTGCTAGAAACTACTATGCTAGAAAACAAGCATCTTGAAGCTCGAAGGTGTTGCTTAGAAAAGACGAGCCCGATGGAGATTACAGACTACCCACCGTCAACCCGAAAAAACTACATGTATACAAGGGCCACCTCGATCTTCCTCATGACTGCGTAGGCATATTCACATTCGCCTTGGCCGAAACCGCATCCTCGGCCTTCCAGAAACTCGTCACAGTCTTCTGCTGCGTGTAAAAGTTCATTCCGGGCTTGCCATAGAACGTGTTTGCCCCGCCACCCGCAATCGACTTCTTGTTCCCCGTGAAGGAAAACATGGGCAACGGAACCGGGATCGGGACGTTGATTCCAACCTGCCCGGCCTCGATTTCCTTCTGGAACCGCGTAGCCGTCGCGCCCGAGCGCGTGAAGATGGCCGCGCCGTTGCCGTATTCGTTGTCGTTGATGACCTGGATCGCTTCGTCCAGGGTTGCGGCGTTGAGGCAGACGAGCACGGGGCCGAAGATTTCTTCTTTGTAGCACGTCATGTCCTTTGTGACGTTGGCGATGATGGTGGGACCGACCCAGTTGCCGTTGGGGTAGTTGGCGGGTTTCTGACCGCGGCCGTCGAGGAGGATGGTGGCGCCTTCTTTTTCAGCCGAGCTGATTAGGGACTCGATGCGTTCTTTGGCTTGGGGCGAAATGACAGGGCCCAGGTCGGCGCCCTCTTCGAAGCCGCCGTTCATGCTGAGTTGCTTGGCGCGCTCCGCGATCTCGGTCGCCCAGTTGCTCGTCTCACCCACGAGAACGAGGGTGGAGAGGGCCATGCATCTTTGCCCGGCGGCACCAAACGCGGCACCGGCAATGGCGTTGAGAGCGTGGTTCTTGTTGCAGTCAGGGAGCACGGCAGCGTGGTTCTTTGCGCCGAGGTTGGCCTGGCAGCGCTTGCCGTTCTCTGAAGCCCGCTTGTAGATGTACTCGCCGGCCTTGTTGGAGCCGACGAAGGAGATGGCCTTGATCGCCGGCTCGTCCAGGATGAAATCTACGGTCTTGGCAGACCCGTGAATAATGTTGATGACGCCAGGTGGGAAGCCGGCCTTCTCAGCCAGCTCCGCGAGGATCATACAGGCACCCGGGTCACGCTCAGAAGGCTTGATGATACATGTGTTGCCCGTGATCGTCGCAACGGGAATGGTCCAAAGCGGGATCATGGCAGGGAAGTTGAAAGGGCAGATAGCTGCCACCACACCGAGTGGCTCGCGGTAACTCCTCGTCTCCATATCCTTGGCCACCTCCAACACCTCGCCCTGCATCTGTGTCGTGATCCCGCAAGCCGTCTCAGCGACTTGCAACCCACGCAGCACGTCGCCCCTGGCGTCCGCGAACGTCTTACCCTGCTCCAGCGTAATGCTCGCGGCTAGTCTGTCCCAGTGCTCCCGGATCAACGCCACATACTTGAACATGATCTGTTGCCGGGCGAGTAGGCTGGTGCTCTTCCACCCCGCAAAGGCCTTCTCCGCGCTCGCGACCGCCGCCTTCATCTCCTCCGTGGTGGACTGCGGCACGCGGGTGACGAGGTTGTTCGTGGCCGGGTCATACAGCTCGATCCATTGGTCGGACTTGGAGGGGACGAAGGCGTTGTCGACGAACATCTGCGTGTCGATGGGCTGCTGGATCTGGTCATGATTGGTGTGGTACTCGACGGGCGACGTGGCGGCGCTGGTGGTGCCGGCTTGAAGCTGCGAGCCCGTAGCGTGCAGCCGCCGGACAGACGTTTGGGTGGCCATGATGCGTGGGTTGTGAGATGGCCTGCAGGCGCGAGAGGGAGCGGTGGCGGTGGCGGTGGCGGTGATGGCGGGGCGGAGAGAGAGGGTCTGAAGCGTTCGACTGCTGGTTGATATGGCTCGTCTGGCAGCCATGGCGGGGGACCGAGTGATGATGTCGCGGAAGACGCGAGACTTTTGCTGCGAGGTTCGGCACGACTGCTTTGCAAGTTGTCTCTGCTAGCTCCGCACGCGCTCCGGTGGTTGCTGTATAGCTGCGGGTACTGCGGTAAGTTACATCAATGCCCGGCGTGCCCCACGTGCCCCGCGTATCGACAGCCGACTCGCCGAGGTCGGGCGGCAGAGTGACAGCGACGACAAGACAGTGACAGTCTACCTAGCGATGAGTCCGGGGAACAGCCATATCACTGCAACATGCATATCGATGTAGATCAGATAGACACAAACTACAGTACATGCCTCTCAGTATTCTACCACAACCTCGCCATATCTCCTCTGCTTCGCTGCGCAATCCATCTCTGATAAGCAGCCCCATCCAAAAGCGAGGCGACATGTATTCCGTCCTCACTTGCCTCAAAACCTGGCCTGCTTCGACTTGACCTGCACCCCTTCCTTCTCCATCCCCAGCTTGAAAGCATCCCTGATATCCCCACCCCCCGACTCCTCCGCCGCGTCCGGCCCTGTCTTCCGCTTCTGCAGCGAATCCATGAACAGCCTCTGCACCATTTCCTCTCCCTCCTTCTCCACCGCCTTGTCCTCTGCAGCCGTCGCGGCCTCTCCAGCCACGCGATCGTCCAGCGCCAGCTTCGACTCGCCAAGTGCGTGGATCTGCTCTTCGATAGTGCCTCTGGTCACAAGCCTGACGACCTCCACCTCTCGGGTTTGACCAACGCGATGCGCGCGGTTCTCGGCTTGAATGTCGTCCTGAGGATTGAAACCCGAGTCGAAGATGATGACTTTATTAGCGCAGGCCAAGTTGATCCCGGCGCCGCCTGCCTTTGTCGAGAGCATGAAGACTGGGATTGAAGTGTCGGTGTAGAACTGGTCGATCATGTCCTGTCTCTCGTTCATCTTCGTCGAGCCATCAAGACGCATGAACTTGACGGCCAGCGTCTCCAAAACAGCCTCCAGGATATCCATCAGCGTGGTGAACTGCGAGAAGACTAGCAGCCGGTCGCCATTCTTCACGTACGACTCGATCAGCTCCTTGAACTTCTGCACTTTCCCGCAGTCCATCCACTCGTTCTTCTTCAACGCAAACTTGTGCAGGAAGTCGCGCTCAGCACAGAATCTGTGAAGGCCATAGTCGCCTCCCTTGAGGTTGATGCCCGTATTGCTTTCGTTGCGGATGAATGCCTCGATCTTGCTCCTCTCATTGCCGCCGAACTCTTCGCTCTTGCTAAGTTGGTCGACAATCTTGCCAATACGACTATCGCTGTACAGCCGCCGGGCAAGCAAGGGATGGATGGCCGCCTGTCGCAGCGCCATGAGGATATTAGACGTGTCCTTTTTGGCCACGGCCTTGCTCTTGCCACCGGCACCCGTCTTCTGGGCGAACACCTGCTGAGCTTCGGAGACGAGGTTGCTGTAGTAGGCTTCCTGCGAAGGGGTCATGTCGCACCACTCGACCCGGCTGTGCTTGGTCGGTAAGTCGAGAACCTGCTGCTTCTTGCGGCGAAGAATAAAGGGTGTCATCATCGTGCGAGCCCGGGCGATGCGCTCAGCTGATAGCAGCGCAGCGTGATCAGCATCTTTGGTGGTAGCCTTATGCTTGAAGATGAAGTCGAGATCCTCTCGTCTGTCCTCAAAAAGCTTGGGCATGATGAAAGCTAATATGGCGACAAGTTCCTGCAGGTTGTTCTGCAACGGCGTACCGGTCAGCAAGACCTTGAAGTCGGCCTTGATACGCATGAGGCCTTCATATCTCTGCGAGTTCGGGTTCCGCAGCTGATGCGCCTCGTCGTAGATGCACACGGCCGGACCCAGGCGTCTCAGGAAGGAATTGTCCTCTTTCTTGACGGCCATGTCGTAGGTGGTGACAATGACATCGATGCCCTCAAAGTCCTCTTCGATCTGCCCCTGCAGCTTCATCCGCTCAAGTTGAGGTCCGTAGTACGGCTGGACATTTAGCGAGGGTGCGAAGCGTGCGAACTCTCGTAGCCAGTTCTCGAGGGTAGATCCAGGAACAATGACAAGCTGGACACCGTCGACCTCGTCCTTTTGCAACTGAGCCAAGAATGAAATGACCTGCG
This sequence comes from Salinomyces thailandicus, assembly GCA_005059885.1. NCBI lineage: Eukaryota > Fungi > Ascomycota > Dothideomycetes > Mycosphaerellales > Teratosphaeriaceae > Salinomyces > Salinomyces thailandicus. Next base: position 34,646 of record NAJL01000064.1, on the reverse strand, counting down.
CGGTCTTGCCAAGGCCCATGTCGTCGGCCAGAATACAGGACATCTTCTTCGTCCAGAGTAGGTGCAACCAGTTCAGGCCGACAAGCTGGTAGTCTTTCAAGACAATGTCGGTCATGCTGTCCGGTTGCCCTAGAAAGCCGCCCTTGAGCTTCTTCGGCTTCGAGCCCGTGGGAAAGGCATCGTCCGATGAGTGTGAACTGGCCGGTGTGCCGATGCCAGAGTCATGGGCTTCGTCGAGGTTTAGAAGCTGTAGCTCACCTTCGCCTTGACTCGCACCCCAGCCTTTGAGTGCCTGCTGGATGGGCTTTGCGAGCTGCTCACACTCTGAAACGAGAGCGTCGACGGCGTCGTAGCCGGACCACATCTGCGTGCAGCTATCGACCATCTTGTCCCCAATGGGCCTTGCTTTCGACTTCTTCCCGGACTTGGTCGTCTCGGTGACACTAGTGACCTCACGTACATCGTCCAACGTCGTAAAGGGCCTCTTGCTGATGACGAGGTTGACCGGTTCATCGGGCTGGCCTGACAACTCTGCAAGGTCTCGTGCGGTACACTCGTTGAAGAACTTGAGCAGCCTCGAATCGAAGTCCGTCTCTGCTTCTTTGACGGGCTCCTCGCTTTCCTCTCGCCCCAGACCAGAGTCAGACTCGCCTTCGTCGTCCGAGATGGTAATGGTCTGTTTCTTCTGCTGAAGCCGCTGCTTCTCTTGTGGAAGTTGCTGCGAAGGCGGCGAGGACGGTGGTGAAGGAGACCTGCCTGGCTTGCGACCCTTGAGGAGCCTCCGCTTCTGAGGCCTGACTTCCTCTTCTTCGTCTTCATCGTCTTCTACCACAACAGCAGGTTGCGAAGGCTTACGAGCGGCCTGGGTAGACCCGTACTTCTCAGCAATGGACTTCGACGGCGCCTTTACCTGTTGTTTGGCCGCCGGCCGTACAGGCTGCGACGAGCCCTTCATTGAAGGAGGCGGCAGCTTGCTAATAGCAACGCCCTTTCTCGGCATGGGGCTCCCAGATCCCAGTTCGTCCACTCCATCCGAGTCAGGTACCTCCTTGGACGGCTCATGATCTGCCAGCCAATCCTTCGCATCTTCCACATTACCTTTCTTCATGTCCAGCGCGTCGTGAATACGCTGCACGCTCTCCCCCGTCAAGATCCTCTGGATGTCCATGATCTTCCTGCGTACGAGAAAGTCGGGTACAGATTCGATCGTGGGGTACATGACCGCCTGGCTGGTTTGCTGAGCTTGTGGTGGTCTAGCTTGCCTTTGTTGCGGCCTGGGCTGGCGCGAGACACCGCCGTAAGACGACGCCATGTCAGAGCCTGGTCTGCGTGTAGGTGGTGCCGCGTTCTCGTCATGCTTGAACTGACTCATGATGCTACTGAAAGCAGTTCCAGTCGAGGCAGGAGGCGCGGCGCCGTTGATTGGCCGAGCGGTCTGGCTAGAAGCGTAAGGCGACTCGCGCACCCTATCGCTTCGGTTCGGTGTCGAATCCAGTCCACGTCCACCTCTCTTGAAAACGGTCGGCTTGAGGTTCGACTTCAAGCCCTGTGTCTCCTCGTCCGAACTGTGGTGTACAGGAGGGTCTTCGTCGTCGCTGTCATCCACAGGTATCGGCTCCGGCTTCTGGCGTACCCCTTGAGGTCTTTTGAATCCAGTTCCAGACGGCGCAAGCGACTGCGCTAGCAAGCCACCGGTAGGCCTGGAGAAAGGCGCGCGCTGTACTGGCGCCGGCACAGACTTGGGCGATGAGGAAGCACCAGGCAGCGATGGCGATGAGCGACCGACAAGCACGTCTGAACTCGGCGGCGTGATACGCGGTGGGGGAAGTGATTGTGTCGGCTGGGTGACGTGCTTCGCGGTTTGCGAGCCCAGCGGTTGTGTGGGCTGTGTAATGTGACGTTCGCCATTCGCCGTCGTCCTTGCCGTCATGGAGCTCATATCAGAGTGGAAAGCGGACGCCGGGTAGGAGAGCTGCTTCCTCTTCCGGTTGGCCTGCGGCAACGGCATTGTAGGCTGAGTCTCAAAATCTTCCGGCGTGAAGTCCTCGCCGCTGTCGTTCTGCGAGTCCCAGACCTGGCCATTGCTCTGCCCCTCGTCCGTCTTGCGTCTCTTGTTCGGCGTGTAAGCCTCGGATATCGGGTCACTGTCCGCCATTGTGAACGCCGCAAGCGCGGTGGATGGGACGCGAGGCGGCGGCGCGAAAGATCAGTGGTTGCGTTCTTTTAGTAAGCGAATATACGCTGGTCAATAGGTACGATAAAGGGTGTATGGCGTTAGGCGACAATCAAAGGAGCAAAGCCAGCGCAGCCGCCCAATGTACAGGAAGCGACAAGATCATTGCGCCAGTGAAGGGGAGGGGACGACGTGAAGAGAGCCGCAGTCCAGCGAGAGGTCAAGAGGCGCGCTTTACACTTCGGAACGCGGGACGAGGTTCATTCAGCCCTATCGGCAGCCTGCCGAGCAGAACCTCACAAATTGCCCTGCCCTCGCCGTGTCGGGGCCTGGCCTGCACGTGTAGAACAAAGAGGCTGACAATAGGAACCCAATGGTATAGACCAACTCATCAACGCCAACGCCAACACCACACCGCCTCATCGTGCTCGCTATGGCGACGAGGAGATTCGACACGCAGGAGAAGACGGCCCTCGACCAAGATGAGGTCAGCAGAGGCAAGCCCTCCAACATCTCTCCCGCCGTCCCCGGGTAAGCCAATCCTATCTCATCCAACACCAGACACACGGCGCCACGCACGCGCTCACAGCAGGTAGGTCAGTCATCGCGAAGCTCCTCGGCTTCACCTTCGCCATGATCACCTTGCCCATCGGGAGCTATTTCGCATCGGTCAACATGCTGTTTCGAGGTACGGCGCGTGTCTATCCGGACAGAATGGGCAACGTATATCGGCGGCTGACAGGACAGGTAACTCGACATATGCCGGTGCACTGGCTGCTCTCATGGCTAATGTCGTCTTGATCGGCTATGTCATCGTCGCCTTCCAAGACGACAAGGGCGAGCGGGAGGCGGACGAGGCCGAGAGGAAGAAGTCACGGTGAGGCGTCGTTCACTAGCAGGCACTGGGCGTAGGTACGGCGTTCACGGCGCACAGCTGTATGTACTTCGAAGTACTTTGTTGTTATATTAATTTGCCGGACGGGCAAGACATGACGTTCGTGACCCGGCTATTCTGGCCAAAATGGCCGCCTTTGCTTCTCATTATATCCTCACCTTCACAAGGCCAGGGCCGCCGAAATGACACCAACCCCATTTGCTCTCGTTAAGTCTCGCTTTTCAAACGCCAATGTCGTAGCCCAAGCGGGCAGTGTACGTAAGCCATTCGTTCTGGGGCAGACGCACTGCTGCGACGCAAGAAGCCTGTCAGAGTAGCTCCAAACGCCGCCCAATAGAGTGAACGATCTGGCACAATATTCCAGCAGTGCCATCTGATCAGGCAGTATGTGTTTAAAGAAACAGTATTATGCCCATTCCCCTGACCCATGCCGAAGACTGCCGGTGGTCTACTCCTTCTTGCTAAAACGGCGCTTGAGCCAGCTCTTCTTCTTCTCGGGCTCTGGGCGAGTTGAGACGGGTAGGCTTCCACCGGGCCCGGGGGCGGCTGTGGTGTTGCCCAAAGCGATGGGTCGGCGAGCTTCTGGAGGCGGCCGCACCGGCCCGCCATATCCATTTGCACCCTGCTCTTCCATGATGGGTGGGCTGCTATAGTTGTTCCCGTACCCGTGCCCTTCCGCTGGCTGCTTGCCATTCCCTCCTACCACGTTCCTGTCAATGGAACTGTTCTCACTGCTTGGGTCGGTACCACTAGCCCACGGACCGGTGCTGTCGGAGTTGTTCGTCATGCCTGTGTTCATCGTGTCTTGCGACTGGTGATAGCCGTGTTGTGGGTAAGGTCGGCCCTGATTGTACATGCCGCCGTCGGACATCATGCGGTTGCTGTAGCGCATGCGAGGAGGCTGGCCTTGTTCTCGCTGACCACCGTAGTAGCCGCCCCCCATTGCGGAATGACGACCTGGAGAATCCATCCCTGACAGCCTGTTGGCGACGGATCCTCGTCTGCTTGGTGGCGGCAGAAACTCACCATTCATGTAGCTACTGCTTCTCCTACTTCCTTGGGCGTCTTGGTTGTAGGATTCTGCGAGGTGTCAGCTGTGGCACTCGCTCTGCAGACCAACTGCACGTACCTGATATCATGTACGACGACCTCCTCTTGTAACCATTGTCGATGGCCTTCTCGAACGATCTGATGGTGTCCAGCGGTCTTTCGAGGCGCGGTCTCGTCGGGTTGGAGAGGTCAGGATCAACTAACACGTATCAGTACCGCAAGAGATTGGGGCCAGCCGAGAGGACATACCAATGACATTGCCGTTGGCGTCCTTGTGCTGTTCATCGCGGAGCGAGACCAGTGTCGTCAGCTCGTTCAGATTGCGCGCTGTTGCAGTCTTTGCGTCAGTCTCTACTTCGGGCCTGTTCTCTTTGTTGTCTGAAGCCGCCGCCATGGCTTCGTTTGTATGGGAAGAGTACGTGCAAGGAGATCCGAAGATCAAGGGGCAGCGAAGCGCAACAGGGGAGGCGTACCACCAGGCGTCTCTTCTGTGATAGCTGAGTTTGGATTAGACTTATGCCCGCTCTTCCAGATGCTGTCCCGGCGCGCCTTGTCGGCCGGCGACTCAGAGAGGTCCACTTTTGGCTTGGAGCCGCCGCTCTTATCGCTATGGAAGCTGAAACCTCGAGAGCGATCGCGCCCTGGCATGCCGGGCGATAGACCCGGCGAGGTCGGTGGCTGGTCCATGCTCATGGTCGTGATGTTGCGGGTCTTGGTCGCGATTGATGAGAGGTGGGGTTGTAATCTACGGCCGACGCTCCGGCAGCGCTACAGCGATAGTGGGTGGTGGAGGATCAACGGCGTGGGAATTGGCAAGCCGCTATCGACAGAAACCCCGGTGGCTGGCACGGAAGTGGGGGCGGGCGGTGGAGCGCGACGAACGAGTGACAGCCCGGTGCGCAGTGGCGGTGGCGGTGATGGGGATGGTGATGTTGTCGGTGAGGATATGAATGGCGGCGGTGATGGCGGAGACGAGGGAGCAGTACAAAAGTACGTCGGAAGAGGTCTGCGGGTAGCGACGAGCTCTTGGGCGGCTTAGCCTATCTTTGGGGCCAGCAGCCGAGAGACACGCACGCTCGAGCCGCGCGCGCTGCAGATGCAGGCAAAGCGGCGCACACGCGGAGGCGAGACGGGTCCAACTCGTAATCCTCAACGAATGCGGTAAGGAGCTGGGGTGCTTTAGCTTTCGCAGCCACGACGAGACCGTTGGCTTCGACGCCGCGAATTCAGGGCTCTCACGCTCAGCCTCACATGCAGTTGCAGTCACTCCACCACTGAAGATCAATGATCAATGATCCCGGGGTACAATGAATGATCGAATGATGAGGTAGCGTGTGGATGAAACTGGCGCAGAAGACTGGAAGTTGGCAGTCTGGGCCGCTGTACGTAGGTCCATGTTTCAACCGTCAGCAACCTAACGCCGCCTTCCTTGGGGTGTGGCCTGGCGACGAGATCCAGAAAATATCAGTTGGACCGTGCCAGCAATGGCGCATGTGGCTGATGCAGATCGTGGCGGACGACGGCAGGCAGGGCGACGTCGAAGAGTCCGCACGGCTCAATCGTTCGTCTTTCCCTCACCTCAGTCTCTTCGACATGTATGGCACAGTCACCGAGGCAAGTCCGCCACATTCCGTTCCCCTTTTCTGTCTCTCAGGATCAATCAACCACACCTCGTCGACCACGACCCCTGGAGGCTCCCGGCTGCTCTCGATTATAGACTTTTTCCAAAAGATACCCCTTATGCGCCCTAGACGCAAACCTTCGACCCTGACAATCCGGAGCCCCGCGGAGGCCAACCAGATTGCTTCTCGCTACCTATGCAAGCACTTCCCGACCTCCGATGACTTCCATCCATGGATCTTCTTGCTTATGCAAGTAAGATTCATCAGCTTTTCAAGATAAAGCGCCCGCGGAATGCTCCATGTCGTGGCCCGGTGACAAGAAGAGATGGTGCGCGAAGGTGCTTGCTACCTATCTGGTTGTTTTCTGCGGAATCTATCGTGATAGGATAGAGAGCGCTGTCAAGTACTCCAAGATACACACGTACGCTAGTAGCTTCCAAGCGACAGTTATGGATTATATATGCCCGTCTCAGACGTCCTTCATCTATGGTTCAAAGTAAATACAGAATCGAATCACTTTGTCGTCGTATGATCTTGCCACATTAATCACAGACTAGGCACCAAACAGCGCACGCTTGTCAACCTAAGCGAGAAGCAAGCATGATGAAGAGGAATGCGAGACCAAAAGGGAACAAGAGCAGAACTCGTCAGTCAAAGTTGTGATGAGTGCCACGAGCGACGGCACTCGAAAGACCCTAGACTGGCTGTCTACCCGCATGGCGAGCAGTTGAGAGGCCCGCCCAGCTTTGCTACATGCTACTGCTCGCGTACCTCAATCATCGCCTGCCAAAGCGTGAGATGAAGCGAGAATTGCGAGACTCGCCATGGTCAGAGCGCTCCTGGATCTAACAAAGACCATGTGAAGAATGCTCAGATGCTATTTGGTCTAGGCCGCTTGCCCTTGAAACCACCGTCCAGGGCGCGATCTAGACATCTCCGCTGTAGCCCAGCGGTCAGGCATGTCGTAAGAACACGAGCTGGCTTCTGAAACAGTTGGACCTGCCTACTGTACCTAGAATTTGGGTCAGCGTCCATGTCACAATTTCACTCAGGAGGAATCAAACAGCTCTTGACGCAGCTGTCGACGTTCATACGAAGGAATGGTCTCGTGCAGCTTGGGCATCTAGGGCGGGTTGCACAATACTGGCCAGGTGCCATGACATCGGAAGCACAGAGCTTTCACGAGAAGCCTTTCTGCACTCCAACAGCGTGAAGAAAGCACACTTCTCAAGGAACCGGATTCTTGCCAGTATACAGCAAGGCGGTCACTACGGTGCCACTCCTTCGACCACGCTGCTTGCTCGCAAGGCGCACGTATGATGCCGACATACTCTATGTACCCAAAATACCTGCGTTCTACCGCCATTGCCTTCGCCCTTTGACATGTCTCAGAACGGTGTACTCGTGGACTGTAACCCTGCCAGTACGCCATCTCAATTGAGGCAGGCATGCACTTAAGGGTAGTCCAAGTAGAGATGCCTCATTCAGGATCTTGCCCCCGGCCTCAGCGTGCCTGCATGCCTGGTGCGCACCCCAATCGTCAAGGCAAGGTAAGGTAGTTGTCAGTCGGGCTATCCTGGCCATGACACATGTGCCTACATTGGCCTTGAAAGCTGACTCGTGCACAACGGACCGTGCCGCCAGTCGCGAACTTCAGAGATCAAGGTGCAAAGCTCTCGAGCTCGCTCCACGCGACAGGAGACCAGCAACAACGACTTCTTCGCTTTGCAAGACGTGTCACCAGCCATTGCGTCACTGCCCGGCGGAATAGAAAGCTCTACCACACAACCAAGCATAAGCGACCAATGAACGGCAAGACTTACAGCAGCAGAGGTAGCTAACACAGCAACCTAACCTCTGCAGGCCCCACTGACTCTAGCCCTTCAGAATCTGGTCACCTTACTTCCTCGCGGCCTCAACACGTAAGAGCTTGAAGCGAACACGAGACGTGCAAGTCAGAATGTCTGACAGGCGGATGCAGTCTTCGCGCGACGACCGCCGCAGGGACCGCGATGGAGATCGAGAGCGACGTGACCGTCGCCGCTCGCGTTCGCCCGCTGGCTACCGTGGAGGAGGTGGTGGTGGCGGAGGTGGCGGACGCCGAGACTACGAGGTAGACACGTATTCGTCGAGCCGCGGCTACAGGGAGCGCGAGCGCGAGGAGAGATACAGCGGCCGTGAGCGACGCGACAGAGATTGGGACCGGGGTGACAGACGTAGGGACGCCAGGCGTGACGATGACGACAGACGTCGGGATCGCAGGGACCTTTTCGAAGACAGGAGAAGACCTCGTGACGACCGCGGCGGGCGTGACAACAGAGAACGCGACACTGGTCGCGATCGCGATGATATGCGCCAGCTCGAGCGTCAGGCTGCCCGTGACAGGAGTGGCTCGCCATCTGAGCGCAAGCCGAAAGAGCCCACTCCCGACCTGACGGACACGGTCTCTGTCCTCGACCGCAAGCGCAGGATGACACAGTGGGATATGAAACCGCCAGGCTACGAAAACGTCACAGCAGAGCAGGCCAAGCTGTCCGGCATGTTCCCATTGCCAGGTGCCCCAAGGCAACCGCAAATGGATCCATCCAAGCTGCAAGCCTTCATGAACCAGCCGGGTAACCAAGCCAGCAAGACCGCGCTCAAGCCTTCCACCGCACGCCAGTCGAAGCGTCTCTTCGTGTACAACCTCCCCGCTTCGGCCACCGATGACAACGTCAGCGACTTCTTCAATTTGCAGCTTAATGGGCTCAACACGACCCAGGGTCCAGATCCTTGCATCTCTGCCCAGGTTAGCATGGACAAGTCGTATGCTCTGCTCGAGTTCAAAACCTCGGAGGATGCTACGAACGGCATGGCACTTGACGGGATCAGCATGGAGCCAGAGGCCATGGATGCTGCCAACGGAGACGCAAATGGCAGTGCGCAAGGACTGCAGATCAAGCGTCCAAAGGACTACATCGTCCCGGCCGTGACCGACGAAACGGCAACCGAAGCTGGCGTCCTTTCCAACACCGTGCCGGACACCCAAAACAAGATCTCGATTACGCATATTCCACCCTACCTCAGCGAAGACCAGGTGCAAGAGCTTCTCGTCTCCTTCGGCGAGCTCAAAAGCTTTCTGCTCGTTACGGATACTTCGAATGGCCAGAGTCGTGGCATCGCATTCTGCGAGTATGTCGATGCCAAAAGCGCCACGGACATTGCGGTCGAGAGTCTTAACGGCATGGAGCTTGGCGACAGCAAGCTGAGGGTGCAGCGAGCCAGTATCGGTATCCAGCAGGTTGGTGGCGAGATGAGTGTCAACGCCATGAGCATGATGGCGGCTACTTCGGGCAGTACCGATGTCGAAGCGGGCAGAGTGCTGTGCTTGATGAACATGATCACGCACGAGGAGTTGATGGATGCGAACGAAGCGGACGGTAGGTCGACAGGAAGAATGTCAACCCACTGCGTTGTTAGCGTACTGACCACGTGCCGTTTCCAGAAATTCTCGACGACGTCAAAGACGAGTGCGCCAAGTACGGGCCGATCATGGAGGTCAAAATGCCTCGTCCGTCCTCCGGCGGCAGGCAGAGTAACGGCATCGGCAAGATCTACATCAAGTTCGGCAAGCCGGAGTCGGCACAGAAAGCGCTTGCGGCGTTGGCGGGGAGGAAGTTCGCGGACCGTACGGTGGTGGTCACGTTCTACGGCGAGGAGTACTTCGATGTCAATGCGTGGTAAATGGTTCGTCTTTTGTACAGCACGAGTCAAGCAGCGAGCGGGGCAGGGAGTGAAATGTCGACTTTGTCATGAAAGAGAAATGTCAAGTTCTGGGATGAGAGAGGCTGCGGTGCTGAACGTGCCCGTCTCGGCGGCTGCTGGGGAAGGCCAACATCAGGGTCTGGCACGCTCACTGGCGAGCATGGGATGGTTCAATGTAGCATAGCATGAGCATGTCGAAAAGCGAAGACGCGATCCAAAATCGACTTGTGCAATTGAAGTGAGTGCTATCATGATCTCGGCTCTTGACGCCCGGTCACGTGCGGTGGAAGGACGGAGAATCTCAAGCGTCCTGTCACTAGCGCTCGCTTCAGCGTTGGACCCTGGATCGAGCTCCAGCTGGCCAGGTGTCCGTTTGAACGTGCAGCAGCGCTTCCACCAAACTACATATACCGCGACTCTCGCTGGTCTGAACCAAGGTACCTACCTATCTCAAGTGCTGCTCTCTCCTTACGACTGGCTCCTGCTGGACTCGTACCTCTGATCTTGTTTCCTCCTTGCACTGGTGCAATACCGCCATCATGCGTGCTACCGCCCTCCTCGCGTTGGGCTGCTATGCCGCCGTGGCTCGAGCAGACGTCGCCGACGACCTAGAGGATTCCGCCGCCGATGTCTCGAGCTCCGTGGCGTCCGCCGTTGAATCGGTCACTTCGTCTTCGGTCAACAAGCCTACTTTCACTGTATGACATGCCCGATTGGCTGAGTACGCGGGAAAATGCTAACATGGCCTTTCAGCCCACTACACTGAAGGCTCCCTTCCTCGAGCAATTTACCGACGATTGGGAAACGAGGTGGCAAGCTTCCCACGCCAAGAAGGAGAACACCGAGGAGGAGTGGCAGTATGTCGGCACGTGGAACGTTGAGGAGCCTGCGGTATTTCGTGGCATTGAGGGCGATAAGGGTCTGGTCCTGAAGGACAAGGCGGCTCACCACGCCATTTCGGCCAAATTCCCCAAGGCGGTTACCAACAAAGATGACTCGCTGGTCGTACAGTACGAGGTCAAGCTCCAGGCTGGCCTTGAGTGCGGTGGTGCGTACATGAAGCTTCTCCAGGACAACACGGCTCTCCACGCCGACGAGTTCTCCAACGCCTCGCCCTACATCATCATGTTCGGCCCCGACAAGTGCGGTTCTACGAACAAGGTCCACTTCATCTTTCGCCACAAGAACCCGAAGACTGGCGAGTACGAGGAGAAGCACCTGAAGAGCCCGCCCGCCGCCCGCATTACCAAGACCTCTTCCCTCTACACCCTAATCGTCCGTCCTGACCAGACTTTCGAGATGATGATAGATGGCGGCAGCGTCAAGAACGGCTCTCTGCTTGAGGACTTCAACCCATCTGTCAACCCCGAGAAGGAAATTGACGACCCGAATGACGAGAAGCCAGCCGATTGGGTTGAGGATGCCAAGATCCCTGACCCGGAGGCGACCAAGCCGGAGGACTGGGATGAAGACGCGCCATTCGAGATCGTCGACGAAGAGGCTGAGATGCCTGAAGATTGGCTGGAGGACGAGCCCAGCATGGTCCCTGACCCAGAGGCCGAAAAGCCAGAGGATTGGGATGATGAGGAGGATGGTGACTGGGTTCCGCCCATGGTCCCGAACCCGAAGTGTGACGAGGTCTCTGGTTGTGGTCCATGGGAGAAGCCTACGATCCGCAACCCGGCCTACAAGGGCAAGTGGACTGCGCTGCTAATCGACAACCCTGCCTACCAGGGAGTGTGGAAGCCGGCCAAGATTGCCAATCCTGACTACTTTGAGGACAAGTCTCCGGCCAACTTCGAGGCAATGGGTGGTGTGAGTGTTGATGAGACCCGCAGGGAGAATACACGGCAGGCTAACGTGATTGTAGATCGGCTTTGAACTCTGGACCATGCAGAACGACATCCTGTTCGACAACATCTACGTCGGTCACTCCGAGTCTGATGCGGCATCGCTGAGGAAGGAGACCTTTGACGTCAAGAAGGCAGTCGAGAAGCAAGAGGAAGAGAAGGACAAGCCGAAGAAGGACGACACGCCGAAGAGCCCCATGGACCTGAACTTCATGGATGACCCCGTTAAATACGTGACCGAGAAGTTTGACCTCTTCATGACCATTGCCAAGCGCGACCCGATCCAGGCCGCCAAGTTCGTGCCGGAGATCGCTGGCGGACTGGCCGTTGGTGCTGTCACTATCGTCCTTTTGCTCGGTGGTCTGTTGGCTGGTGGCAGCAAGGCTGCGCCCAGCAAGGAACAGGTCAAGGCGTCGGCGGACAAGGCTAAAGTGCAGGCGCAGAAGACGAAGGATCAGGTTGCCGACGCAGTCGCCTCGGGCACTGACCAGGCCAAGGACGAGGTCAATAAGAGAACTACGCGGAGTTCTGCGCAGTAGGTGAATTGGCATAGCAGTTGCGGGAAAAGCTGCGTGCGCGCAAGGACGAACGGTAGCGAGAGGTGGCTTGGCGATACAGTATTGATATCTGTTGCCGGCATGCTCTGGCTTGTGGAGGGAAAGTTGTGTGTATCTGTAGGAAAGCAAGCTGAGACGTATTTCAGACGAGTGCGACGACCATCGCTTCCTTCACCTTTGCAACCACGCCGCATTTCATTGGCAGCCATTCGTGCTCGGAGCAGCAAGGACTTTCGCTCCAACAGCAAGACTTCCAACGCCCGCCGTTCTGGCTACCTGAGTTAAAATACATATTGACGCGGTATAGGACCGATGAGCGCATTACTGGTCCGGCCTTCACAGCCAGCCACAGTGTTTATCATAAAGGACCACTCTCAGTCGTTCACACGAGATGTCTTAGGTAAGTCCATCCGCTTGCCATGTTGGCCTGCACGGATAAATGATGCTCACATCGATGTTGAGGTGGAGCTCGGAGCATGGCAATCCAATGGCGAAAAGATCTTCTCTGGACGATTGCGCTCACGCGGCCTGGCCTGCCTGATGGGTATAAGTTCAGCGCCAGCTCCCCTCCTCAAGTCCATCGAGCAAACGTCTTTGGCGACATTTCCTTTTCCTCTTGAAGTCGACCGCCGCGATGCCTCTTTGTTGTGCGCTTCTAGACTTGCTGACCGCCAACATTCCCTCTGCTATGGCTGGTTCGGTATGCTCCAGCAAGCTATAAAGCGCCTTCTTGTGTCTCTCGAAGGCCCTGGCCGCTGCCTCGTACTGCTCTTTACATTACCCTGTCGCAGCCATACAGACGACGGTGACTGGGATAACGAGATATCTTGGCTAACATCGACACAGGTTGTGCCGACCACCATCTCATTTCAACCGCGATCATCGTTCCTACCTAATAGATAGAAACCGACATAATCGTCGATCTGGAAACGGCCAGCACTGTTGTCACTGCAGCTGCGACGTATGATATTCAGGTTGAAAGGCATTGCAAAGGAGCCCAGCCCCAACCCACTGCGGCATTGCTCTCCAGTCTTCGCACGCGTGCTGCCTCATTCGCACGCACAGTCTGCTCTTGTATCGTGACGCCTGTCACGTCTACTGCAAGCGTCATTCCGACGTAGACCGAGATCACGACCACTACCTATAGTAAGCCTTTCCAAACCTCACTCCCGCAAGTCAATTCAGAGTTTCTTCTGACACCGTCTTGTAGCAACCGCAACGTCCACCTACATTCCGCCAGCACACACCGGACTTCTTGTCAGCTGCGGCACTGACGAAGCCTGTAGCGTTGGGCAGCTTTGCGCCAACCAGCCTAGCCTCAATAATGGCAACAACTGCTACTGTTTGCGGACCTCGGATGGGGGCAGCGCATACTTCTCTTTTCTGCGACACCAACGGCGACTGGCCGACCAGTCAGGCTTGCTTTACGACGTGCTGTAACAGCCAGTGCCGGACTTACGATAATACGTGCACACCCATTCTTGCCGCCAAGTTCTGATGTGTAAGGTACGGTAGGCTTCGAGAGAGCGGCAGGCTCATGATGCAAAGCGGAGTGTCTGGTTGAAGTCATTTCGGAAGGATGATGCCAGTTCTATCCACCCTATTCCTTTCTCAGAATACCTAGGTAAGCATCTGGCTTTGGTGTTTCTGTGGGGCTATGCTATATGATTCAGGCCAGCACTTTGCTGAAATATATTTTCGAACGGCTGATTTCAACACTTCTACACCAAGCTTTCCGCAAGATCAAAATATCGACACATCCTTCGGTCTCGCCGCGCGGATCGAGAAAGGTTTCTGTAACAATGCAGAACCTCGAGCTGGAGAGCTTTGAAGTGAGGTGGGCTCGAAAGAAATGTTGCAATAAGCTGAAGCAGCACAAAGACTACAGCAGTAACTGGCATAAGTTCGCAGCCGAGCTGTACAGGTTAGATGCTGAGTATGAGTCGGTGGAATCGGAGAAAAATGTTGCAAGTACGGCAGAAGATGATGAGTGTATGTGGACTCGTTGGACGAGATCGACGGAGCTCCTCGACAGAAGGGTCAAGCAGGGCGCATACGCTTCTGAACGCGCGCTACACTTGAAGCAGGCGGATCTCATATCCGCTAGGTCTGGTCTTTCTCTCTCTCCACCTGGAATGGCCCTACCAGATCCGAGTACAGGAAGATACGCCGACTTCTCTCCCAACGATTCACCAGAGACATCAGCACTTCCGTGCAACTCAATTTCATCGCCGCTCTCTTGTCGTGGCCACTCTGTCCAGTCAAGATTGCGCACGAGGTTGGTAGACGCTTACAACGTCGCGCATCCTGACCCCTTGAAAAGCGGAAGCCTATGGTGCCCTTTCACTGGGACGTACAGTAACAAGGGTGCAATGGTAGCAGCCTACCTTGTCCCGGTCGAACCTAGAGCAGAGAGTATAGAAGCTCTATTCGGGAAAAGCAAGTCCAAGGAGCTAATGAGCCCCCGTAACTGCATCATCGTGTCGATGCAAGTTCAGGAGAGGTTAAATAAGGCGCTGCTCGCTATTGTGGCGGACGTTAGCGACATCCGTGACAGCAGCATAATAGAGTCGTGGCGTCGGTCCCGGCCCAAAAAGTACAAGATCAGGGTATTGAACTCAGAGCACCCGTTGATGCAATTCGAAATACCGGAAACAGAGAAACCCTTCACAAGTCTGGACGGCCGACCAATCGAAACGGAGGAATGACTTGCGTCCACGCGTCCGGTACCTCTACTTCCATAGGTGGACCTGCTTCCGGCGGTTGGCACTGGCGGGCGGAACAGCCAACGATGAAGTGGTGAAGCGCGAGTTTGATGAGCCGTTCTTGCGCGCAATTGGTCGGTATTTCAAGCGCAGCATGATAGTGACTGCGGCAATGGAGCGGAGTACAGAGATCTCTGCGAAAGACTTTTCCGAATGGACTGGATGAAGGAGCCTGCCCAGCCCGAGAGGGACTACACGCTCGTCTCCGCCGCCAATGCTGCTGAGATTCTGCGTAGTGGTGGCAATACGCTGCAGAAGGAAGAGGGTGAAGAGGAAGACGAGGGTGACGAGGACGATGAGGACGAAAGGGACGGAGAGGATGAAAAGGACGAAGAGGACGAAGAGGACCACGAGAGTGAAGAGGACGGGATGGATGAAGAGGGGCGGGTGGTGACAGCAACGAGTCGGTGCCGCCTCTGTGGACACCCAAGAGAGGTCTATCAATGAGCCGCCGTATCGGCCGATGGTCGACTGCGGACGATGATCGGCTGATGAGGACGGCATCACATTGGGTAGCCTTCCTCAGCCTCCACTTCCCCGAGCTTGCCGCGAGCGCTTCTGCGACCCCAGAACATCACCAAGCAGACCGCCATCTACGCCGCACGAGACTTGCCGATCATCTCTGGCAGCACGGCCCCTTGCTTTGGACAGGTCGGCAGAACTTCGAACAGTATGGTGACGACCGTCCGCAGGGGTTTCGTTGTCTACCACGGCGAGCTAGGAAGGGGAGGGCGCTGGCGACGATGTCGATGTCAAGAACGATTGTTATTCCACCGAAGCCGAATGCCTCCCAAATCCACCCCTTTCTTTTCCCATCGCCATCTCGCCGACTGGGCAGAGAGCCGGCAATTTCTATTGGGGACATCATTCATATCTGTATCAGGCAACACTGACGGTGCTGGCAGAGCTGGGTCATTTGTCAGGGCATGTCTAGATTTATTAAGCGAGAAGATACCAAATCTGACAGCTCACGTGTTGCTAGAACACACAAAAGTTGGAGTCTGCATCACTCTGAACATGGAGATGCTGTTACGTGCGATGCAACTCTAGTCCTAGTACACATAGGTAAAATTGGGGTTTTGCTTGTCCGTCAGATCCTTGAACGCAGTCTCATTGAGCGCGTGGACCTCGCCAGCAGCGTATATCGCCGCTCGCTGCTTCTCCTTACGCTTGTTCTCCCAGATGAACACATACCGGAAGACGCCAAACATCAGCAGCTCGATGATGTTGGCCGCGAGCAATGAGCCGATACCCTCTGTGTACTTCGGGGCTTGATCGGCCTTGTAGAAGAAGGGTGAGGCGATGTTGCCTATGCAGGCGCCGAACCAGATGATCCCGGAGACGATCATCTTCTTGGATTGCCCTCCCACGTTCGACGTGATGAGAGAAAGCGTCATGATGAAGGAAGCTTGATAGGAGCCGGTGAGATAATAGCAAATCAGCCGCCCGACATACGCATCATCCGGTGCGAGGAGGAAGCCGAGCCCGCCAGCAATAGTTGGAAGCATAAATGCGGCCCCGACGATCGTCCGGTAGTTCTTAGGGGCGTAGTGGTTGGCGACCGCTCCAAGAACAATCCAGATGACTATGAGAGTGCCTTGCGGGATGCCGAGCAGACTCGTGACCAGCTGGCCGTAGCCTAGTCCCTGAATCACCAATGTAGAGAAGTTCGAGATGCCGCCGTTGGGCACGTTGGCGATGAAGCCGAGGAACAGGAACAAGTACGTCTTGTAATCCGTGAATGCTTCGCGGACTTGATTCCAGTTGATATGGTTCTGCTCCACTCCAGTCTGATTGACACGCATACGGGCGATCATGAGTAGCTTTTCTTCGCGGGTGAAGTGCGTGAACGTGGCTGGTGAGTTCGGCAAGGCAAACCACATGACGATGCCCCATGCAGCGCAGAAAGCGCCGACAATGAGGAATTCGTACCGCCAAGATGCGAGAGCCCCGTCGATGTTGCCAATGCCGTACCCAATCAGCCCGCCGCCTGCGACGCCAACACCGTTCCATAGGTAGTACGCCGAGATGCGGCTTGGCTGCTCTTCCCGCCGGTAGTACATGGAGATGAATAGCATGAAGGCCGGGTCGGCGATGGCTTCGAAGGCGCCAGAGAGGACGCGCAGAGCGGCGAGCGCGTCGAAACCCTTTGACGCAGCTTCGCACATGAGCAGTGCGCCCCACATGAAGATGTTGAAGGCGAGATACCAGGCTGGTGGCAGCCGCTGCATGATCAGGTTGGAGGGTATGGCCCACGCCAGCCTGTAGTGAGTTAGCAACCGTCTCGTTCCTGCTTTCGGCATGCTTCTCACAGACCATCCGAAGTAGAAGATGGAGGAAAGCCAGCTGTAATCGTCGCCCTTGAGGTTGAGATCTTCCTTTATACCGTAGATAGCAGCGTACGACAGAGTAGTCTTGTCGACATACTGTGGGATTCATTAGCCAGGTCGACTCGGGGCAAAGGGTCGCTTCAAGGACAATGCAGTACTGACGTAGAAGAAGTAGCAGACTCCGAGCACAGGGATGATTCGAAAGTCCAACTTGCGGACCAGCCTCTTTTCGGCTGTGCGGTCGATAGCATCGTCGGTCGGATAGCGCTCGATGGCCTCTCGATAGATCTCCTCATGGCCAGCCACGTGAATGTCCTTGCCATCGATCGTATACGCCGCCTTATGCTCGAGGTCTGAGCTTGTACGGATCTCATAGAACTCGTCGGCGCTCTTCTCTGTGAATGCGCCGTCCGCCATGGTGTAGACGCTCGAGGGGGTACGGTGTGCAGGTGCGATTATATTAGCGCTGTCGAATCAGAGAGGGTATGAGTCCGCAAGTGGAAGGACAGACGTCGTGTGTCGGAGAAGAGAAAGAGGATTTTATTCACATAGCCATTCAGATACTCCACCCTACCCTTTAGTACCACATACTTCAAACCCCGTGGGATGTGTCTGGGGTGATTTCATCGCGCGGGGTAAACCATGCAGCGAGTATGTGGTGGAAGATCAAGTACCGTAGGCAAGGTAGCAGTGGTAGCCTCCAAAGAAGTCTGGTGGACGCTAAGACGAGTTTGCGGGCGATAGTAATATTGCGACTGGATGCTAGATGGACTGGTGGAGCCGCCTTTGGGGGTCGCATACCGCCCCCAAAAGACCCCGCGTATTCCTAAGGTAAGTTAGGTACCATTGTAGATCCCACAAAGGAAGGTGAGGTGAGGTTGCATCGCCACCTCGACGCATGTCGTCAAGGACATACGGGCGATGCCGATGAACTCGGCTCCAGCTTGCACTATTATTGTCCTGGAGGCAGTACCTCCAACCCTTGAGACGCAGTAGTCCCGGATTCAGATCTCTCCCAACTTGTACCTTGATCGGCCACGTCGAACGCGAGCGGCTGACTCCAAGTGCGGTATGATGGGTGCGCGAATACCAGTCCCTGAGCCGTTCGAATACTCGCTATGGGTACACAAAGTCCCAGCAGCCACCTGTCGTCCTACAACAGCCACCGGTCGCATAGAGATCCGACGTCGCCTTGACCAGGCAGAGACCATTCGCGCCGCATTGTCCAGTCTCGCGTCGGGGTCTGAGTGGATTCCGCACCGCCAGCGTCGGAAAGACGACCGTCTAACGCTGTCGTATGAAGGGTGGATGGTAGTGGAATATCTCGTCAAGTCGGCGTCTTCGTGGTGCCTAGTGCCGTTATTAGAGCATCACGTCCGTCTGTCCCAGGCCCTAGTTTGCATCTCGCTGACGGCTTCTGGGCGGCCGTCCAACGAAGTCTTGTCCTGCCGTTATCAAAAGCCCGCCAGACCTCGTAGGGAACCGTGGGCTCCACATAAGCAAGCCTATGTACAAAGGCGCGCAGAAGAGCCATCGGGCGTAAGGAAAACAATCGCTGAATACTTTCTCAACGCCTACTTTACACACATAGCAGTAACCCCCGCTGTTATCAACAGCTTCTTCTCGGCCATCCATCAAACTCCCTCCCGATCGCTCAAACATCTTGCCCGCAAAGAGTCGACCACCCAACTCACGACCCCAAGGTCCGACGTCTTCGCCAAACCTTTGATAACGACAAGATCTTGATTCTTGCGCGTGGCGCATTCGTCAATGGGACACCAGCAAGCATTTCAAAGAATACTGACGCTAAAGCCGCTCAAGTAGCCTCAGCTACCGTTTCGGGCGCCGTCTGCATACTGACGTCGCCCTCGCCGTCTACAGCCTCGTCGAGAGCATCATTGCCTGGGTTCGTCTTCTCGACTGGAGCAGCTGCAGGCTCTTCAACGGGCTGCTCGGTCATTTCCTCGTCCGCCTTCTCGGCGACCTTCTCCTCGACCTTGTCCGCAGCTTCCACGCCCTTCTCCTCTGGCTTGTGCTCAACCTCCTTCTCGGCGCTTTCCTTGGTCGCAGCGTCAGCCTTCACAGCCTCCGGCTCAGCGGACGTTGCTTTGCCGTTTGTCTCGGGCACCGCCTCGTCCTCAGCGGGAGCAGCTGGGGCAGATTTGGGCTCTTCAGAGGCAGCAGCCGGCGCAGCAGCAGCACCGTCACCATCAGCTTCCATCTTCTTGTTCCAAACCTCGAGCATGGCAGCGGATCTCTTCTTGAAGTTGAATTCTTCGTCCTTCGGGATAGTGTGCAGCTTGACGATAGCCTTGAGAACTTTGTGAATCTTGGTGACGCGGATGATGGATGGTTCGAGATTCTCGTAATGTTCGAGCTGGCCGAAGAATTCAGCCATCGAGGACATCTCGTGCTCCTGTGGCGCCTGATCACGGGAGAGGAACCCCTTCTGCAGACGGTGGCGAAGGTATAGGACAGCCTTCTCGCGCTGCTGAAGCCTCTCCTCTTCGGTCATCTGCGGTTTAGCTTCCTCCTCATCTTCCTCCTTGGGTGCAGAAACTTTCTTCTTGGGCTTCGACGAAGACTTCTTTGCAGAGGCTTCGCCGTTCGGCGTCTTCGGTGCGTTGAGCTTCGTCACCTTGGGCGTCTTCTTATGCTGTGCGAATGTCAGTACACTATCATAATCACATGGAAACAGAAAGAAGACCGTACCTTGCCCTCAGCATCGCTCTCGGCATCCTTCTTCCTCTTCTTGGTCGATTTTGGAGCCTCAGCGTCTTCCATCTCAACGTCCTGATCGGCTGCCTTGCTCTTGCGCGCCTTCTTCTTTGGCTTCTCCTTTTTGCCTTCCTCCTGCTCCTTGATGGCCTCAGCATCAGCTTTGGCCTTCTCATCGGCCTTGCGCTCCTTCTCAGCCTCGTCGGCTGCGAGCTCCTCAATATACCTCTTACGCTCTTCTTCATGAGCCTTCAGCTCAGCCTTGTAGAAGTCGATATCATGGTTTTCAGCGGCGAGCTTGTATGCATGTGTGAGAGCCTTGGTCATTTTGCTCTTAGGCAGCTCGTGACACTGCTCGGGGGTGAGTGGTTGCAGAGTCGTGTTAGCCATCCAAGAGCTGGTCGAGGTCAGTCAATGTACAGGTCTCCTATGGCGTGTTGTGCAGACAAGCACCTACAATTCGTTCGTGGACAGAAACATGACAGGAAAGGTGCGCTCCTTCGCGTTCTTGCCACCTTCCTTGAAGTCGTCACGCAGAGAGCCATCAGGCCTGGCGGTAGACACTGGGCGCGAGGCCAGGAGCGACTCGGGCAGCATCTCCTCGTCGCAGATCATGGCCGGCCACGACGGGTGACCCTTCATCCTAGCCCAGTAGTGCTCACCCGGTTTGCACTCAAGGTGCAAGGTGGGCATGGACTTCTTCTTGTTGAGTTTCTTCGACTTGTGTTCCGGGACACCACCAAGCGACTTTCTCTTGCCGTCCTTCTTGCCCGAGGCTGCCATCGCGTCGGTCGCGTCCGCCGCGTCCGCCCCTGGCGCCACGGCGATCTCGGCTGTGCCGTTGCCTTCAGGGGCGTTCACCTCCGTGGTGGCCTGCTTGCCGGCCGTCTCTTCATCCTCTTTCGTCACAATTGTCTCCGTGGGCTCGGCAGCGTCGGCTTGGGTGGGCTCAGTCGCGGTGGTCGGCTGAGTGAATGTCAGCGGTGATGACGCGGTCTGGCCCAAGGTGGCACCACGACTTACTGACTGCGCGTCGACAGCTGCAGTGGTAGCGGCTTCTTCCGACATGGCGACGGTACTGTGGCGACGGTCTGGTGGCCGGGATGCAGGTGGTCGGACTTCGCACCGACGTGATGTTTTGGCGTAACCGTGACGCGTATCCGCTGGGAGCAAAGCGCGCGATGATGCAGCAGTAAAGGCACCAGGTGATATGAGAAGATTGAAGTGTGCCACGCAATGAATCGCGCGCGGGTGTTGGGGTGGGTGATGGTGGTGGTGGTGGTGGAAGAGGGAAGAAGGTGAGCAGCGAAGCCAAATTGGAAAGACGACTTAGCAGCGGCCCGTGCGCGGCGGCGTCACAGTCAGTCGTCCGACTGAAATCTCTTGACCCACCAGATCGATATTGAGGGTGAGAAGATGATGATGAGGTACAGCTCGACAGCGTCTCGATTCTCCATGTACCTATTCCATTATCGCATCGCCGTCGCCTTCGAGCACCGCACGCAGTGATGCCGACCGGTGTCTTGGCGGCGAAGCTCCCCCCGCCCGCGCGCCCGGCCCATCCGCCCAGATCCTGGTCCCAAACGTTTCGTGTTTGCTGTGGAGATGTAGCACCAGAGGCTGGTGCCTCCGCTCGTGACAACAGCCAGTTGTCGTATACAGCTGAAATGCTGCCTTCCACGACGCCCTCTCCTAGGTGCCGCGCACACCCTTCCAGCGCGGCGTGGCAAGCTTCGTAGATAGCCGAGCTGCAAAGCATCCCCACACACGCCTCGGCAGATGCGCCGTGCAATGGAGCTGCTCGTCGGCTGTATTCTGGTGGAGGTGGGCCGGGAACAAGAGGCTTAATGCACCGCCCTAACTTTCCACACATTCTGAGAGTGCTCCGAGGCCTGGCACCAGAGTAGAGCTATGCTGCAGGCCACAGCAGAAGCACAAGACTGTTTGCCAGAGCGACATAAGCCCCAAAGAATGAGTCCAGCCAAGTGTCTGCCAGTCTCAAGAATGTCAGACTCTGCCTTCGACCGCTGACAGTGGGTAGTAGATATGATCGGTAGTCCAGAGCGCTGCAATAGCAAAGAGCCACTACGAGCGCTCGTACCGAGAGATGCATCGAACTCTGCTTCTGGTTGGCCGCTGCCAACGTTTGGTAGGTCGTTGTGACAGGCTCGCTGCGTCTGGCAGGTCCGGTCGCGAACAGAAGTGTAAAGCGCAAATCGCTGCAGACCTGAAGCACTCGCACAGTTGCTTTGTCGACATGCAGACTTCTCGAGCAAGTTGAGCGGCAGGCTGACGCCCAACAGGGTTGCTCGTTTGAATATGAATTTTTCTTCCTGTACGGAATTCCATGGCACGAAGGCATCTTGCGAACATATGAGACACTGAGCAAGACTTACCGTACTCTACCTGCCAACATCTTTTCTCGCTTTCGTCACTTGTCCGGCGTTCACGTTTCTGTACCCACATGCGCTCGCTCTTTCTTGCTTGCCAGGTCTCCAATGTAGTACGAAGGCAGTCCCGCAGTCTACGCATACGTCGCCATGATCTCACCTGCTCGTTCATAGATTTCCCATAGCTTCCTGGCAGTTTTCAGACATCGTGCTCTCCATACCACCGTCGGTCAACGACCCACCGAGCCGCAGTCGGCCTGGACGGTCTACATCAGCACCTGCTGCGGTGATAGGAGTATCGGTAACACTGTCGATCTGATTTTCGTCTCGGAAGTGTGCCAATACCATCTCGTCAACGAATGCCAGAAAACAGACTCGTATAGCGGGCTAGCATGCGACCGAACAAGACTCGGTTGCGCCTTGCAAGCGCGACAGCAGCATCGGTCGTTGGTCAGTGGGGGAGCCATTCGACGAGGTAGCCTTCATTGATAGCTTGGTCGATGTGAGAGGCGCGTGGAGTCTGGCGTAGGAGGATGTCGATGAAGAAAGAGGAGCAGTTCCAGAGGACTCACATCCATCCGTCCACGACCGTCCTGGCGTGGACCGGCTGATCACGGGGCGGGTCTGGCCACGTCTGCCTGAGGCAGCAGGGCTGAACCACCGGACCCTCCCGAATCGAGGTTCCCATGGATATAAGACAGCCGGCAGCAGAATATCCCCTCCTTCTTCCTCAACAACATGCAAGCGGATAGTGCACAACAAAACGAGACACGAGCACCCCACGCTGTACATCTGGACTTGTATCATCTGGTTTATACCTTACCTTGTTGATTGCTTCGTCCGGCACTCGGGGCAACCACAAGACCGATGGGTCTAGGCTCGATTTCACCCGCTGCAGCCGGAAAGTCTTTATGATATCGTCCGAACTTCGCGCATCATGACGGTCTCCATGGAATCCATCACGAACGAAGTATCATCCCATTTTATTGGCGATACAGACGTGGGAGCAAACACACTCTATCTCCTAATATATCCACATGAGATCGATCATACGTTCATTAACCACAGCCGCAAGAACCACCATGTCTCCAATCCCCATCGCCCTATGTGGCAAAAGTTCCGGCATGGCAACCTCCTTCATCGACAAGATGCTCCCCGAATACCAAAGTCCGCAAATCAGCTCAGCACGCACCCGCCTCCGCTCTCAACTTTATAACTGACACCCCCGTGCACAGTCGTCCACCACTTCCAAGCCACGGAAGAAGTCCAACAACAACTTCCCGCTTTACTTCGCGGCGAAGCCGTCAAACCCCCTTCAGGCGTCGGGGCCAACGCACAATATCCCGCTTCGCAAATCCCGCAAGCCATCTTTGTCGGCGCCGGGTTTTCAACTTCGGAGCTAGAGGAGATGAGAGCGGTCGAGGGCGCTCGCACTCTGCCGTGGTTGTACCCCGACACGCTTAAGAGTGTCGCGACGACGTTGACGGGGCCTTTCTTGTTGGATGCTATTGCCAAGCGGGCGAAGTGGTGTATGGATTCGAATGGGCTGGCTGAGGGGAAGCAGGCTGAGGAGAAAGATGCTGTGTGGTACTTCTAGACGGGCCCTCGCAGCAGCATTGGATGCGTTCAATGTAGTTCCTCGCATCACTCATCTTCGGGCTGGACGATGTGCTCTAATTGGCTTCGGTGGGCGCGTTCGCCGGGTGCAGTCACTTGAGATGACGTAAGGCTCTTGCTCGTAATCGTGGAATTATAGATATAGAGGTAGATAAGTATTACAGCTCATCGTGCCCCTGCCCCTGGCCCTGCCCACGCATAAGCCTCTCATACTCCTCATCATCGACCTCCTCCATGACCATTTCCATACCCTCGGGCAGATCGCCTAGATCGTCCAGGTTCAAGTGCACGGGCTCTGGTTCGGACTCAGTCTCGGGCTCGGGTTCCATAGGTGGCAGCGTCTCGGAGTCCACGACCAGTCCTTCAGGAATAGGATTTTTGGGCAGGTCGCCCATGCGGAGGGCATTGAGCCAATCTTGCAAGGGGGTCTCAGAGTCTGAGGTGAAAGGGGAGAACCAGCTACGTTTGGCGTTTAGGGCGAGAATCTGCGGTTCCGTGGGGTGGAGGTTGAAGTCCTTGCGGAGTGTTTCGGTGAGGGTATTGCCGGCAGGGATGTGGTAGAGCGGCGGCAGACGGGTGTGGGTATCGTAGAGGGTCGTCAGAGAAGAGACAAGGTCCGGTTGAGATGCGGAGGGCTCGTTGGGGAGGAGAGCTAGGAGGCAGGTGCGGGCGTGCGTGTTGAGACATGATTGCTGAAGGGCGAGGGCATCAGGAAGGGATTTGATGGGTTTTGAGGGAACGGCTATGGGTTTTGGGGTGTCTGGGTCGACGACATTTGGGTCGGGGGACGCGGTTGGCTGGGTAGCGTCTTCGAGGGTTTCGGCGCTCTGTGGGGCAGGGGCTTCGGAGGAGGCGTGGGAGCTGGAGGCTTTGCTGAAAGAGGAAGCCGCTTTGGAGGATTTGGCCTTGTCTTTGCTGCTAGGAGTCTTGGGCTTATCCTTCTTTGGAGCTGGATCTGGATTGGGAGATGCGGCCTGTGAGAGGAATTTGACAATGGCCTCCTTCTTCATGTCGCCATCGTAGTGCACAGCTTCCTTGCCCACGCCCGGAAAGAGGACTAACGTCGGAAATTTGTCCACGTTGTAGGCTGCCACCGCCTCCTTCTCCCTATTCCGCACCTGCGCCACATCCAGTACACCTAGGAAATCAACTGCAAGCGCTTTGAGCAACGCGCTGACTGTCCCCTTGTCGCTGAACAGTACGGCCTTTGGGGCCTCACCCTCCCCTACCCATGCCTTATAGTCCGCATCCTTCAGTCGTTGCACGTGATTCGGGATCTTGTCGACTACGGCATCCACCATGGCTTTGGCGTTCCGCGCGCCCTGATAGTCCTCCACCACCGGCCGCCCCGGCTTCTTCCCAGGCCTCACGATCTTCAGAGTGGGAAAGCCTTGCACGCCCATACTGCCACAGAACGGCTTGTTCTCCTCGGCATCGCAGTTGACCGCGGCGACCTTGGCCAGGCCTTTGAGGGAAGTGGCGGCTTTTTCGTAGGCGGGCTTGAGGTTCTTGCAGTGGCCGCACCAGGGGGCGTAGAACTCGACGAGGGCGGTATGATTGCTGTTGGCAACTTCGTCGCGGTAGGTACGGCCGTCGAGGGAGAGGACGGGAGAAGCTTTGCTGTACATGCCATTGGCGAGCGCGGCGGGGAGGAGGAGAGGCAGGAGAGGGAGGAGGGAGGTGGCAGTAAGGTGGACCATGGTGGTGGCTGACTGAGGTGTGAATGGGTCCTTGGTAGGTGGAGGACAGACCGGAGAAGAAGGTGCAGCCCGGAGGCGTTATGGACAATCGCAATCGGCAGGTACGAGGCTGTTGTGATGTTGCTCACATGTAAGGTAAGGTAGGTAGGCAAGGGAATTGCCAGCTGTTCTCTTCCAGGTTCCTTCGAATATACCTTAGTCAGGTACAGGTAGCTGAAGGTGCACGTGCTTCGTGGCAGAAACGCGAGACGAGACGAAGCTCCAGCTCTCCCCATAGACACTCGGACCAATGACATCCGAACACCCAGCTGCCTTATCGGCCTTAAGGTATTTTAGCGTCACTTCTGTTCATGTTGCCAGCAGGCTGCGACTTCCCTCAATCCTCCACAGACCCCGGGCCACCTCCACTTCATATTCAGTCAGATCGATTCGTGCCTGAGGGGAGAAGAATCGGAAGACTGATGATGGCGAGTCAGCTGCCCACCAAGCTCAAGGGCGAGCTGGGCCGCTTCGCAACCCGCGCCGCCCAGCTGGAAAAGTACCGGCCGATTGTCACCTACTGGTGTATGTCTCTACATGCCCCAGGCATCCCTCATCCCGTTCCCTGTACAGTGTAGACATACCTGAGTAGAGACGGATATCGTATCGATACTGACGACATGGTCCAACAGGCGAATACTACATCCTCCAATACATCCTCAACCAACACCTCCACACCACCGACGATGAATGCCAGACCTACGCCATCACCCTCATGGACAGGCTGGAGACCGCCAAGACCACCCACGCCGCTAACGACGCCATCATCGACGACCTAGCAGCCAAGGCTTACGTGGAGAACTTTGCCCTCGATACCTTTACCCGCGCTGAGCAGGCCCAGCGAGATAACAAGGTCACGAGACAGACGGCCGATACCTTCCAGGCCGCCGCCACCTTCTTCGATACCCTCGCTATCTGGGGTGCGCCCGACCAGGAGGTCGCGGCCAAGACCAAATTTGCCAAGTTCCACGCCCTACGCATCGCGAAAGCGATCAAGTCGGGCGAGGACCCGAATGCGACAAACCCGGTGGTTGAAGAGCCGCAGCCACCGTCGGCAGAGGTAGGAGAAGACGGTATCGAGCAGGAATTAAAAGACTTGGAGACGCAGAACGGGAGTAACTATCAGCCGCCGCGGGTAGAGAGTACAGCGGGAAGCGGGCAGCCTTCACGTGCAGAGTCCACCGCACCCAATGGTCAGCTCAATCTGCCTCCCGACGTCCCTCCAAACGCCATATCACCCTTAGATCCCGCCAAAAGCGATCGCCAGGGCAGCGTGGGCGGCGGCTACTTTCCCTCGCTCCCTTCGGCGCCCACAACCACTACAATTACCACTCCGCCCACTCACGATCCGGCAATCTCCAGCCCCAACGACACAGACCGCGACTTCGGCGGCCAAGACATCGCCCATGCGCCACCTCCTGCCTCAATGCACACCGCCGCTACCGCTGCCGCTGCCGCTCCTAGTCCAAGTAGCTTCTATAACCCACCCGCCCAACCTCTACCGCCTACGCTTGCCCCGGCCCCGGCAGCCTTCGCCCCACCGCCTCCTGCCCCGCCCAGCACAGGCTACAATATCGACGACGATAGCATAGCTCAAGCTCAGAAGCGCGCCAAGTGGGCGATCTCAGCCCTAAATTTCGAGGATGTCGAGACGGCTGTGAGAGAACTGAGGGGTGCGCTGACGGCCTTGGGCGCGGGCTGAGCTCGGAGTCAGTCGTGAGTACGCGCTCAGTCAAAGACTCCGAGGCTCAGTAATTCCTCGAGATGTTGCGAGATGGTCCGCCAGGGAGGATCCGACCGAGGAAGGATCACATGACCCGGCGTGAAGAACCCGCCGCCTGCTGGGTACTGTACGCTACTATGGACGACCCCATATGGTATCCTCTGGCTGCGTGGAAGGTGCCACAGGACACCCATACACCCGTTTCGCTACCCTCGCTGCCGTTAATAGCGCTAGCTCTTGCTCTCCAGGCAGCAGCCTGTAGCACGCACACCTGCTCCACCCATTGTCGCGACATCTGTCCGAGGATCGATGTCTGTCCGTTCAAGACATCGAAAGATCATCAGCCAGGCGTAACGACTTGTATGTAGATGGTACGACCTTCGAAAGACACAAGCGTCACTCATGAGCCAATGGTCTGTGAGTAGAACGATCGCCTCTCATGGTGGTGGAGCGCAAGTCGGAGGGAGGAAGTGTACAGGAGCGACTGAAGAGGCGAGGAAGTAGGTTGTGACTAGGTATATAGACTAGATACGGTCTAGCTGCAGCTAGGATGGCTCCTCAATCTCAAAACCTGTCTCTAGCAAGACATTCGGTCTGTTTGTGGACAACCGCTCAAAAGCCTCTCTTTCGGGTCGCACGAAGATCCCCATATCAACAGTATCCTCCAGAGGCAGTGAATACGCTACATCCTGAAACCGACTTACAGCCGCGACGAAGGGCGCGAAGAGGCTGACCATGAAAGCACTTGCTCACTTATCACGTTTTGCATTGCGACCAAGACGTCAGCTATATCTTGAAATCGTACTGTACGTACGCCCAGCGCGATTGGCGAGGTGAAGTAATCAACAAGATGTCTGCCGTAAGAAGTTAGGTACGCGAGCCTCGCAAGCCTTGCCTCTTACGGAAGGCACTGCGGGGTGGACTGTGCTCTTTCGATCAGATCTGACGAAGCTATACCGTATAGAGAAAGCGAGATCTCCATGCGGGGTCTGGAGAAGGTTGCGGATGATTCTGAGTTGGCGCGAACATGGGCGCTAGGCTTAGAGTATGTAGCCCCGGCAAGTGGCCTGCCAATCATGCCTCGAGGCTGGACCAGTCCCCGGTCGTCGTAAACCTACCTAAGGTACTGACCCTAAGGTCGCCTACCTTAAGTTCCTCGAGGTACAGGTACTTGTAGCTACGGGAAGCTGTCTGGTATGCGAGCTTGCCAAGACCAGGGACATGTCAGGTATATATAAAATGGAAGAAGCCGTTCATTGCGGTTGGAATTATATTGCTGCTTCATCGTCCTTCTTTGCTCGATCCCGTCGACACACTGTTCGCTCGCAAGCAGAAGAAGCACTATCCCTCTCGTCAACATGAAGCAGGCCGAAGTACTCGAGAAACATGGCTCTCTGCCCATGGAAGGGGTAAGTCACCCTCTGCCGCCAGCCCACCCGCTCTGTGTGCTTGCTGATCGGCGACAGTCCAAGACGACCGACACGCGAACCGACAATGCCCAACACTTCCGGGACTGGCCTAACGCGGCTGGGGTAAGTGAACGCTTCTCATACTCTCTGGTCTGCTCTGGAGACTAACAGAGACGCTTCCAGTTCAATGCACCGGGCGACCAGCGGGAGAAGGTTTCCCTTCACATCACAGGCGCCTTTCCCAGCTGGGTGGCCGGCTCACTGTACCGCACCGGCCCTGGCTCGTACAAAGTGCCCGTCACAGGCAAGACGAAGCCTGCCAGGGAAGAGTTCAAGATCAGCCACTGGTTCGACGGCTTCACTACAATTCACAGATTCGACCTCATCGCAGGCGAAGGCGGTCGTTGCGGTGAAGTCCACTACTCTTCACGCTCACAAACGGACGAGCTGATCGAGCACGCTCGCAAGACCGGCAGGCTCGACTGCATAACCTTTGGCCAGAAGCGCGACCCGTGCGACTCATTGTACAAGAAGGTCAAGACCGTCTTCGAGCCACACATAACAGGCGGGCCGCACACTCGCAATGTCGGCGTCGTCTTCCGTGACATCCTCCCTAGTGAGGCCAAGACGCTGACGATAGAACAACGTTCGGAACGGAAGCTGTTGACCGTCACCACCGACAACAATAGCGCTAAGCACTTTGATGCCGACACCCTGGAGCCTTTGGGCGTCACGGAACAACGCCACGTTCATCCGGAGCTCACTGGACCGCTAAGCGCCGCGCACGCCGAACACGACCCTGTCACCGGCGATGTCTTCAACTATAACCTTGATTTCGGTCCGCGTGGCCCTATCTATCGCATCTTCCGGGCGAGCCCTGCAACCGGTGAAACAGAAGTATTGGCTAAGATCTCCGGTAACGATATACAAGGAGCATACATACATTCCTTCTTCCTGACGGAAAACTTTGTCATCCTTTGCGTCTGGAACGCCCACTACCGGCTTAAAGGCGTCAGTCTACTCTGGGAGCGCAACATCCTTGACTCGATCGCGCCTTTCAATTCTAAGAACGATGTGGTCTGGCTAGTGGTCGACCGCCGCCACGGCCGGGGTTTAGTGAAGAAGCTGACCTCACCCGCCTTCTTCAGCTTCCACAGTATCAACGCCTGGGAGCAAGCCGGCACCGGCGATGCCGGTAGCGTGGACATCATGTGCGAACTCTTTGAGTTTGATAATATGGATATCCTCCACAAGATGTACTACCGCAATCTTGTCTCCAACGAAGCCGGCGCACTTGCTAAGAATCCTGCCGCTGGCAAACGCACAGCTTCTGGACTGGTGCGCTATAAACTCGCCGGCATTCCCACCACTACCACCCGACGGTCTTCCCAGTCCACCGCCTCAGACTCACGCTCTCCCCGCGCCGAGCGCGTTCTCGACATCCGCTCCCCAGCCGCGGGCGACCTCCCCCGCATCAACCCCACCCTCGCGACAAAACCCCACCGCTACGTCTGGTCCACGGTCAACCGCGGCCGCTCCTCGTTCATCGACGGCCTCGTTAAAACAGACACATTCGAGAAAACCTGCGTGCACTGGGATTGCGACAAGCATACCCCAGGAGAGCCGATCTTCATCCCTGCGCCTGATGCTGAAAGCGAGGATGACGGAGTGCTGCTGTGTGTGGTGTTGAATGGCGAGACGGAGACAAGTTATCTGCTCTGTCTCGACGCGCGGACGATGCAGGAGGTTGGGCGTGCGGAGGTCGGAAGGGCTGTGGGCTTTGGGTTTCACGGGCGTTTCGTGCCTACGTGAGGCCTCTTACTACGTGTTTCGATCCTTGTTTACCGGCCTAACGGCTGTTGTCTGTCTTTCAGGGGAAGGGAGTATGGGCTTGGAGTCGGGAATTGGGACGTTTACAAGAGAAGATATCTATACCCTGGCGAGCAGTGCTTGTGCTATTAGGTGCCTTTCTTTTCAATGTTCCAAACAATGTCAGTTGTATCCTGTACAAGATCGATTTGAATGATCTACGAGATGAATGCTTTTTGCACAAGGCTGATCCATCAAGCCGCCGACGAGACGACGTTCCCGTCAGCAAAAAGCTCGACTCAAGCCGTCTTTTTACCCACGACGCAGTACTAATTTCTATGCGCAGGCACACCAGAAGAACGAATGTCAAACTCCACAGCGAATCTCTCTCTCGGTCGAACACGGAATCCGCTGGTGGCATGTTCGCACTTCCTACTAGAAGCGCTTGGGCTCGCGAGAGCGGCGTAGGTCTCGGACCCGTGGTCTTCTACGCAACAAAGCCAGCACGTTCGCGCCTCCCAGTGTGACATGGCGCATTTAATGCTACCTAGGTAGTAAGGGGCATCGAGGCGTTCGAACGCATCTTGTGTATCATGATATTGTGTATCGCCTATCTACTATTTGAAATCTGCAATCGACAATCTGTGAGAGACAATAGACGATTTCAGCCGTGCCTGCAGAGCGCTTTGCAGACTGCTTTACAGACTGATTTAGCGCTAATAGTTCCTTCCTATTGTAGACTAGTTTAGCTGTAAATTGATCTGCGTGTTGATATTGCATCTAGCGGCGCGAACGCGTTGAATTTGTTACTGTCAATTGACCTCGCCGTCGCTACATTGTTGCTATAACTATAAATTGTTATAATATGACTACTATCACTGTTGCCGGTCTCTTCCTACTACTGCTTAGTTAATACTAGCTTGTTATAGCAGCGTAACAAGCACTTCAGCGGTACAGCGCCCTAATGCAATATAAGACCTTTAAGTAGACGCTTAACTACTAGCTAGACGCTGCCTTAGGGTTAGGGTTAAGATCAAGATTAGTTGTGTAGAAGTAGAGCGGCTACTAAGGGTGCTCGACCTTTAATCAATCTAGTATCGATAGCGTTTAAAGCCTTTAGGGCTAGGAGTTCCATTAGGTGATCATTATGTAGGACTGTGAAGGGCGAAGCCCTATTTCACAAAGCACTAGCGAGTGGCCTATACTGACTCGGCTTAGCACCGCATACCGCGCCTTTTATCGCGGAGTCCGTGAAGTAATTACCTCCCTCCCTATCGAACTTGTTGAATACTATATCGAGCCTTAACGTACGCGTCGCTTACCCGTAACATTAAGTTCGATTATTATAGACTAACCTACTGGCTTTATACTAGAGACCAACCCTAGCTCGTCGGTATATACAAACGAAGGCTAAGAGATTACTTAGGCATAGTTATAACAGATTCTAGCAAATATATAGATCCGTTAGGAACAGCTAGAAGCCAAACTATTAAACACGCGAGCCGCGCTTATAGCCGCGGACAAAGAAAGACGCGCTACGGCCGAATAGAACCGGCTAAATAATAATATAAACACACTAATAAGAAGCCTTCTTAAGAGGTTCTTAGCAACTTTAGTACCGCGCCCCGAGGGAGAAGCGACGGGTCCCTATAATTAGAAGCCGCCTCGGTAGGACGGTAAAGCAGACACGTTTAGAGACTACCTAATATAGATTAGAAGCTTATACCGGGTGCGATCTGCCCTAAAACCGACGCTCTCTAGCGACTATTACTAGGACACTATCTATAACACGCTTCCTATATATAAGCGCGCTTAAATACGATACTTCTAAGAGAAGGGGAGCGCCTATAAAGGAAAGGAACCTAAAGCTTTCTTTACAAAGCTTAAAGAAGTCTTTACGGATAGTAATAAACAGGCTAAGGTATTAGAGCTACTTACTACCCTAAAACATTTAGTAGGACAGCCTTAGTACGAATACTAGCTAGAATTCAACGGACTCCTACTAAGTACCGGCGGAGAGAGTTAGGAAGGGAATATGAAGATTAGATACCTCAAGAACACGTTCTTGAACCCTATAAAGATATATACGGCTATATAGATAGAGCGAACAACCACCGCGGTGGTTGTTTGAAATTGTTAGGAGGCTTAGCGGTTAGGGTTAGGGTTAGCTCCGGTGGTTATTTACTAGTAGTTGTTTGCCTAACCCGATTAGGAAATTCTAGTTTCCCGGTAGTTATTTGCTTTTTCTCGGTAGTTGTTTGCTTTTTTAGATGCTAGCGTTATATTTATAGGTGCTTGTTTGCTTTTAAAGTATAATTCCCGGTAGTTATTTGCTTTTTCTCGGTAGTTGTTTGCTTTTTTTAATAGTAGCGTTGTGCTTACCGGTAGTTGTTTGCTTTTAAAGTATAATTCCCGGTAGTTGTTTGCTTTTTCTCGGTAGTTATTTGCTTTTTTAAACGGTAGCGTTATGCTTACCGGTAGTTGTTTGCTTTTAAAGTATAATCTACGGTGGTTGTTTGCTTTCTCTCGGTAGTTGTTTGCTTTTTTTAACGCTAGCGTCTTATGTATATATAGTTGTTTGCTTTTTCTCGGTGGTTGTTCGCTTCTTTTAATGCTAGCGTCTTATTCACGGGTAGTTGTTTGCTTTTAAAGCATAATTCCCGGTGGTTGTTTGCTTTTTCTTGGTAGTTGTTTGCTTTTAAGCATAATTCCCGGTGGTTAGGTGCTTTTTCTCGGTAGTTATTTACTTTTTCTCGGTAGTTGTTTGCTTTTTTTAACGCTAGCGTCTTATTTGTAGGTGGTTATTTGCTTTCAAAGTATGATTCCCGGTGGTTGTTTGCTTTTTCTTGGTAGTTGTTTACTTTGTTTAACGCTAGCATCTTATTCACGGGT
Source organism: Salinomyces thailandicus (assembly GCA_005059885.1). NCBI lineage: Eukaryota > Fungi > Ascomycota > Dothideomycetes > Mycosphaerellales > Teratosphaeriaceae > Salinomyces > Salinomyces thailandicus. The sequence goes on along the minus strand of NAJL01000064.1, from coordinate 1,363 downwards.
GGTTGTTTGCTTTTAAAGCATAATTCCTAGTAGTTATTTGCTTTTTCTCGGTGGTTGTTTGCTTTTTTAGTATTACTCCTAGTCGTTATTTGCTTTTTCTTAGTTATTATTTGCTTTTTTTAACGCTAGTATCTTACTTACCGGTGGTTGTTTACTTTTACTGTATATACCCGGGTAGTTGTTTGCCTTTCTTAGTGGTTGTTTACTTTCTTTAACGCTACTATCTTATTCTTTAGTAGTTATTTGCTTTTTAAGTCTATTAAGTAGTAGTTGTCTGCTTTTTTAAACGCTAGTGTCTTATTTCCCGGTGGTTGTTTGCTTTTAAAAATACTAGCATCTTACTTACTAGTAGTTATTTGCTTTTAATGTATATTTCCTAGTAGTTGTCTACTTTTTTTTAGCCGGTGGTTGTTTGCTTTATTCTATGCTAGCGTCTAACTTAGAAGTAGTTAAGTCATCCTATAGCTGACTAAAGGCTAAGTCAGCCCGACGTTCTCTGAAATTAGAGAACGTTAATGCTAAGTCATCCTATAGCCAACCTAACGCTAAGTTAGCCTAACATTCATTAAAGCTAGAGAACGTTAACACGAAGTTATCTTAGCGCTACTACGCTACTAGACTATTATTACGCGGTCTAGAAATAAAGTTTATTAGAATTAACTTATCCCGGCGTCACCTTACCGCTAAACTATTATAACGTTCTCTAAAATTAGAGAATGTTAATACTAAGTTATCCTATAGCTAACCTAACACTAAGTTAGCCTAACATTCACTAAAGTTAGAGAACGTTAACACGAAGTTATCTTAGCGCTACCGCGCTACTAGACTATTTTAACGCGGTGTAGAAATAAAGCATATTAGCACTAACTTATTCCTATGTTACCTCGCCGCTAAACTATTACGACGTTCTCTAAAATCAGAGAATGTTAATACTAAGTCATCCTATAGCCAACCTAACACTAAGTTAGCCTAACGTTTACTAAAGTCAGAGAACGTTAACACGAAGTTATCTTAGCGCTACCGCGCTACCAGACTATTTTGGGTTTTAGGTTAGGGTTAGGGGTTCCATTAGGTAATCTTTATGTAAGTCTAGCTAGGTTGAGCTACCTCTCCTTACATCTTGTGCGGACTACTAACGCGACACTTAAAGGTTGCGAATATAGGATCTTACGTTGCCTCTGACCGCGTATACTCTATACCGTTCCTATTGCCTGCTTCCCTAGCTAGGGTTAGGGTTAGGGTTAGGGTTAGGGTTAGGGTTAGGGTTAGGGTTAGGGTTAGGGTTAGGGTTAGGGTTAGGGTTAGGGTTAGGGTTAGGGTTAGGGTTAGGGTTAGGGTTAGGGTTAGGGTTAGGGTTAGGGTT
>NAJL01000063.1:0-131642 GCA_005059885.1 Salinomyces thailandicus | reverse complement strand
TGTCCTGCAGGCGCGGGAGGCAGCGAGAATCCTTGCATAAGGCGTGGCGGCCACGAGGGAAGGAGAGGTGGTGGAGGTAGGTGAGTTGAGGGGATGCGGGTTTGATTGTGGGGAAATTTTTGTACGACGACGAGGACGAATTGGGCAATTGGATAATTTGAGTTACAAAGGCTGCTATGTATGTACGTGCGGGTTTGAAAGGGGGTGAGGGGCTGGCTTTTTGTGGCGTGGTCTTGTTTTTATTGTACTGTGCTGTGCTGTGCTGTGCTGTACTGTGTACGATGGATATTTCTCATTCGGGCGTTGGATGGTGTGTGAGGTGATGTCCGGCCAGGCCTGGGAGGAGTAGGAGCTAGTCGCAGGCGAGAGGTGTGAGGTGACAAGGTGTTCAGGCGAATGACGCTCCCGGGCGCGGTAGACCTGAAGCTCGATGGCTAAAACGAAGGAGACGACAGTTTTTCTCGATCTGCCATGCTACAAAATTCACCTGCAAGAGTATACGTATCACATGGTCCTGTTGGGCTTATGACACGAGAGAGAAAATAGAACGACCTAGACCTCCCTGACATTATTGCGTGAGGTCCACGAAGCAACAAGGTCGAGGAATTGAGCCTCGGCAGGGTAATGACCTAGATTGACAACCTCTTTCGTCCCACGGTTGACGTTGTGAGACTTGGCGAAGCGACGTGACGAGACGAGACGAAACCTGGGAAAGCCAAGAAAAACGATCTGTACCGCTTAAAGGGAACCGAGTCACAAGAGGACCCTTGCTGGGCGCGTGGCCGCCATGCAGTAGCTCGCTTGGAAACAAGAGTTGCTTGCGGTCATGTATGCTGCAAGCCACGGGCTTGTGGGCTGCCGACAAACCCGTTCGCTGCTGTGGCTTGCTGGAATTTAGGCGGTTTAGGGCGCTGGTGATGATCAGGGCGGTTGAGATCGCGGTGAGTACTCAAGATACAGGTACAGTATGGGAGACAGTATATACGTAGTACAGTGCTGGCGGCTCAAAAGCTGCAGCTCGTGAGGTTCGTCAGAGGAGGACTCGGCGCGAAGCGAGATGAGACTAGGTAGTGCTCTTCTCGTCACAGTATGACAAGCGCTTGGCCTGCAGGGCTTGCTTCCGTGCAGAACACATGGCCTGCCGAGGCCCGCGAGGAGATTCCTACCTGCACAGACCTTGCCTCCGTACGACTGAGGTTTTGCTATGATGAGCAAGTTTGTCGCAAACGACAGACAGCCTCTGATGAAGCTGGAAAAAGCATCCTTGCCGCGAATCGTTCGTGACGCACACGCGAACTCTCGATTTTCATGCGCGAGCAGATCTGATCTCAGCCGTTTCCGCGCGCGATCGTAGAGTTTCGGCCATTCGCTTGACGGGTCAGACAAAGGAAAGCAAGTATGCAAGACGGATGTGAGGTGGAGCTTAGGAGGCTGTCAGAAAAGTGGTAAGTTGGAGCGTAAGGCCGAGAGAGGCAGCGCGCGGACGGCCAATCGCATGCGTGAAGTCCCCTGTCGTTCTCCTTTGGGGACGCTGTAGGGCCGCATTGAGTGTTGCTAGAGTTTCTACGACGTAAGGCTTGTCCCGGGTTGCCGGCAAGAGACTTTGATGGTATGATCATTGATCGTTCATGACAATTGTTCTGAGGTCCACATGCGACTGTCTCTCCGCCGTCGGGGCCAGGCGCGAGGTCAGACATGGCGATATACTAAGGGGACTGTATACCAACTCATTATGCGGTGCCTCTGTTGGGTCGTCTGCACCCAATGCGGTCGGACATGATCCCCGGCGTCACTCGTCAGCGACAGGCAATAATGTCAGGCACACATCCACCAGCCGAAGCGAACGCAAACGTGGACGTTGGCGTAGAATATTAATAGGCGTTGTATCGCGAACCCGGTCAGTGCAGAGAGATGTTTTGACAGAACGGGCGACGTTGGTCCCGCTCAACCCGGGACGTTGTGGGATCGAGTCTGCAGATTTGCGTGCTTTCCCGGAATCCTCCTTGCCTTAGGTTGGGTTTCAAACTGTCAGCACGGATAGCACGCGGCACATCACATATACGACTACATCGCGCATACAGCCTGTACAGATATCCACGCGGAGCAAGCGCCGATTGTCCAGACCGCACATCTCCAACTTCATCGATAACGATGACACCTTGGCGCTGTCCATTCTCCTAGCTCTGCTAACAGCCCACCGAGCTATAATAGCAGGTTGGCCGGGCGGAACGCCGCGATTCCGCCCCGCCCAGCAATCGATCAGTCGCTGACTCGCGAGTCGCTGTGTGTCTGAGCTCGGCGCCCGGTGGGGGCTGGAGACGGCGACTACGCGGGCCGTGCGCCGCATATAGGGGCAGACATGTATAGAGGGCGCTGGTGCTGTCGAGACACCACCCCGCTAATCTTGATCTGGCCTGCCTGCTGCGCCCAATACGGCAACCGTGTGAGCTGCTGTGCGAGGCAGACGGGCTGGAAGAGGCGGGCGATCGCTGGATTCGGCGCGTGCGGGCTGCAGTGGCAGCCCGAAAGAGGCGTCTGGACGACAGCGGCCATGCGCAGGGCGGTCGGTAGGTCGGTAGGGTTGCCACGCGAGCGGCGAGACGGGCGTGCAGACTGCAGACGGCCGCCACCCGTCGTCGTGCAGGCAGCAGGAACAACGTGGCGTGTGCGACGGTCCGTTCGTCCTGCCTGCCTGCCGGCCTGCCTGTGCAAGGCATTATTATTGCAGCGCTGCACGGTGGAGTGTGCGGCGTGAACGTCTTTGCTGCCGCCTCCGAAGCGAACAGCTCCGGCGCAGCCTCGTGGTCCTGCTGTGCCCGGTGCCCGAGGGGCAGCAGTAGCAGCGTGGGCGAGACCGGGAGTCAGCCGCCACAGCACCATCACTACTAAGGTACGTTCCCTACCGACTGCGTACAGCTACGAAGCATCACGATTGGAGCGCATTCGGCTGCTTGGCGTAGGAAGATCAGAGTTCAGGGTGGCAGGGATTGCGCCATTAACATCTTCCGCCTTGACGATGGTTCCAAATCCCGTGGCGAGGTGTGCGGTCAGGTGACTTACATGGCCCGACGTCTGTCTGTAAGTTCCAGGCTGTCGTTCTAAGTGTCGCTCTAAGATCCGACGAAGATTAGGTTGACAGTTCCAACGCGAATGCTGTCGGTCATTGGAAGACCCTATGGAGCTACGACGGCGCCGATGGCCCGAATCCGTACGCGAGCTCGAAAGGGCGCATCGCAGCAGCAGCAGGGCTCCCGGTCCGCCGCTTACCATGACAGGCGTGGGAGCCCATGTAAGAACCTCATGTATGTTACCGCGTGCATGTTCGTGGTGTGAGGAAGCTCCGCCTGCACATGGCCTGGCGTCGTCGCATGCCCTCCCCATTCAACAGCGCATCGTGGGCACCGCCCGTGTAACGCGGCCTGCAGTCGCCGCCAGGGCCACGGGTGCTGGAAATATCCTCGTGCGCAACTTTCACGACGAGATGTATCGTCAATATACCCGTGATATAGACGTCGCGCCGACCAGTGAGTGATTTGTGTGGCCTTTAACCCGTTGACCCTCTCCTCCACACGCGCCCGTCCGCCTGCCCGCCACCAACCACCAGTCCACCACGACGTCGACAGCGCTCACAGCGTCCCGTCCGGCCTGAGGTGTCCGTGTCTCTCTGAGGTCTCGCTTAGTGCCTCGCCGACGGCCGCTCCCATTCTACGTACACTTTACCGCTCACCAGGCTTCCCGTCCCGCTATCCGACCTGACCGTTGACCTCACCGGCCATCTCAATAATTGCACGTCCTGCCCTTAACAAAGCTACACACAAAAGTCATATTCGGCTTCCACCGACCGCTGAATAAGGCTGTCAAACTGTCAATGACTTGCAGGCACACCGACAACCCAAAGTTTGTGCTAAATCGAGCCGCGAATGTCGACATCTGCTGCTGCTCGACCACACAAGTCCGGTAGCGAGCGGGCGAGCTACTCATAACCTTCGCGACCCCATGCACCAATCCGACCACGCAGACGCTCTCGTCCTCTCTGATCGCTGTGACAAGCGTCGCCAGGTCTACGTGCCGACATCATCAGTCACATCACGGCATCCGGACGTGATTCCCGGCCTCGCCCGAGCCTTGTCTTCGCCAATTCCCAATCCACACCTCGACAGCAATTGGAAATATCAAGCCAAACCCGCCAAGCAGTCACCTTATTACCACAGTTCGACCAGAGACGTAGCGGGGTCTGCCCCTCCCCCACTACGGACCTTCGTTGAATCACCACCTATCGCGGCGGCCGACGACGGCGGTGCAACAGCCGGAAGCAGCTGATCGAGTGCCCTTGTCCGACGACATCACCTGTCTTGAGAAGCTTGACAGCTCGACCCACCAGGCTATTCCGTTTCGACAAAGTATCCTTTTCCGCTATATCGCACCTCTGCTCGCCTTCTAGACCGACTCGATCACCTGCCGTGCAGCGTTTCCATCCGGCCCTTGGCATCTGGAACTGCTGCTGCTAGACAACAAAGAGTCCTCGAGCAGCCCTCTTCAGAGCACCGTTTACTCCGCTTCACAAAGTGTCCTGGAGACAGACTTATCACTGCAGAATTTCTCCCGCTTGCGCTTGCCGTGCGTAGTCATTGCAAGCATTATCGATCACTTCGACGTGGGCATCAGCCTGACTGCCGCACGACCTCTCACGCGACAGCCAGAGCGATTACCGGCGGTGGACTTGTTGTTTCTCGATGCCTTGCAATCAGCACAGCCCTTACCAACGCTTACCACAAGACAACCAACGTCCTGTTTCGCTGGAGCAACACAACCAAACCAACCTTGGACCAATGCGCGTGCTCTACTTCTTACCATTCTAACCGCTCCTACACCTCGATACCGCTTGCTCGGCAGCTCTGAAAAGCTCTTGTTCTTGGTCCGCCCTAGCCCACCGCGTTGGTATACCCCGCGCAGTCCTCCGCTCAAAACCCCAAAACCACCCCAAGCTTCCCGCCCTCCATCACAACCGCTGGCTCGCATCCAAAAGAACCGCCGCATCCACGCACATCACCCAAGCGAGCTCGAAGCTACCGGATCCGACGTGTCTTGACGTGTAGGGCTTGCTACAAGCAACGTGGGACGCTGTTACAGCTTCCGCTTGTTTAGGTCCCGGACAAGTCAGCCCCTCTTGTATGGTACGACCCGCTCTACTTCATGTCGATGCCGTTCATAGGCACACCGTCGCGTCAGGCCGAGGCCCCGATGCTGAACAAGTAAGCAACTCCACGCCGAAACATCTAGCAAACCACCACCAAGCCTCGAGCTGTAGCTGACGGTTTCGTTTCTTAGCAGCAATGTTGCTCTCTTCATTCGGCAGCAGCCAAAGCAAGGCCTGGTCGCTGTGGAGCACAAGGAAAAGAGTAAGATATGGATCAACAGAAACAAAGTGGCATTGGAAAGCGCCACTAACAATCGAGTAGGTCGGAAACCGATCGATCCACCTCCCATTGTGCAGATAGCTGTTCAGTCCTTCGGCAGCGAACGCGACGAGTAAGTTTTGACGGGTGAGCTCCAAATCTCCAGCCTGGACAGCATTGCTGACGTGCTTCCACAGTGCATGGCTTGTTAGCCCGTTCCTCTTTATGATCGCGACGCTCCTAGAGGGTCCCACCGGCGACGAAGTTGTGCCTGGATCGCCCATGATCGGCCAGAGCTCTTCATCGCTTCATCGATTGAAAGATATTACAAACAAAGGTGAGTTTCGACGCGTTCTGACGTGTCATGTGTCGGGTGCTGACGCTCGCGAAACAGATGGAGGCTTCTTTGTCTTTGGCGACCTTTCAATCAAACGAGTGGGCCTTCATCGGCTCCGTTTCAACCTTTTCAACGCCGACCAGTAAGTCTGACGGTCATGAGCGAGCGAGAAGACAAGTCTAACAGCAATGTAGCAAGGGCGGCGGCGTCACATACATCTCTCACATTGACTCTGATCCCTTTCCTGGTAAGTTTACTCGGCGAGGAGCCGCAAAGAAGATGGGAGATCGTTGCTGATCGTTCGTAGTGGTGATCAACAAGGAGTTTACTGGACTTACAGAATCGAGCCACCTCTCGCGCACGTTTTCAGACCAAGGCGTGAGGCTGCGCTTGCGAAAAGAGCCGCGACAATTGGGAGGGTGAGTCTTCATTACCCGACAGATCGCGGCAGATCGATTCACCGTCTTTCCGTACTGCGTTAAGAGTCATCAGCTAACAAGGCTTAGAAGTGCTGCAAACAAGAGGAACTTCAGCTCGCTAGAAGCGTGCTCACCTCCAGACTCACGCGCACCATATACCGCTCAAGGCAGTCATTACACCTACACTACCCCATCAATCAAGCGTCAGCGATCCGACAGCGATTACGACGAGTCCGGATCTTACCCGCGCTATCAAGACAGTTCGGCCTCATACTACGGCCACCACGCGAGTTCAAGCGGGGGACGGAGCTGGTATTCTCAAAGCCAGGGGACGCCGCAGCATGCAAGCGCCCTACCGGGATACACTATGCCCTTTGGCAGCTCGCCAAACATGGCCTACGAGGCACCTCCGGCGGCGATGAATCCGCTCTCAGCACCCGGAGCCGCTGCATACCCTCGCTCGTTCCCACAGGGACCCCTCTCAGGCTACGGCAGCGACGTGTCTATGACCCGACCGAGCTCGATGCAGAGCCGCAGTGGCTTCTACAGCGGTGACTACGAAGCCCAGAGCGGCAGTGCTCAATACGGCGGCCGCATGGACACGAGCGCTTCTCTCCACACCCCCACAGACCAGCCGGCTCAGCAACCAGCCTATCTCGCGTCCTCCGCGGGCCCGTCAAGCCAAGTAGGCAGCGTCAACATGATCTCTGTGCCCGCGGATCTCAACTACAGCACTCGCTCTACCTCTACCCACCCAGATTTTCCCCCTAGCACTCTCTCTGGCGGCGGAAGCGCCGGTGCTACCACCACCACAGCACCCTTCTACCCTGCTGGCCGCGACCCCCCTCTCTACCCGCCCACTCTCCAACACCAACATTCGCACCAACAATCTTATCCTGCCTCCTACACCCCGTCCGATCAACACGACATGAGCCTGCTCAACAGCGCCTTTGTCTCGCACGACTCCTTCGGCAGTCTCGTCCAGACGACTGGCGGCTTGCACGGCGGGGCGGCGGCCGGGGGGCTCGAGGAGCAGACCGCGCAGCATCATCATCAGCATCCGCGGTATCTTCAGCAGCAGCAGCAGCAGCATGTACAACAGCAAGGCCCCGGGGGCCAAGGCCAAGCGGGCTATGCGACGCCGGGAGGATATAAGTCGTATTACTGAGGCAGGCATGCCGCCAGATCTCCTCCCACCCTTCCTCCACCCGTACACCAAAGAGTCGCGAAAGATGGCACACCTACATTCCCCCTCCCTGGGGTAAAAATAAGCTTAGCAAGGCGCTCGGAGTTTTCATTTCATTCATCAGGAACAATTTTGGCATACTACACTATGGCAGACTCCATATGCAGGTCCTGATCGCCAGGCGTTTGGGTCGTTTGAGCATTCGGTACTTCTTCTAGGGTGGCTTTTCTAAAGCAGAGCAGGGCAGGGTAGTTTGGTGGTATGCACCTTGGAGTCTCTTGCTTGGGAATCGCACTAGGTAGAGGAGAAGTGTTCTTAGCCGGGCTAAGACTGTTGTTTTAAAAAAGTCTCGCACTCTCCCGCACTCTCTCTCTCTCTCTCTCTCTCTCTCTCCACACTCCTTTCTCCCGTCGCGTGATCGTGACTTGTTGTGCTTCGTTGCCGGCTACTTTCTGCTACTCTTTCTGGCGAGGTTGAATGATCGTTGCACGGTCAACGTAGAAAAGCTGTCGCGTTGGATGTTGGAGGTTGGCTTTTGTGACGAGACTGAACCTAAATCTCTGTCGTATCTCGAGTGCAGTGTGCAACTGACTGACGTGGAAGGTACTTTATTACTCTTCTTCTTCTTCTTCTTCTTCTTCTTCTTCTTCTTCTTCTTCTTCTTCTCTCATCGCGCGCAAAATGTGAATCAAAGAACAAGACCATAGGAATTCATTTGGCTGTTGAAGTAGACCTCATGCTTTTGAGGTTGTCAACGCAAAGACATGCCGGATGCCGGGTCGGAAAGGTTGAGATTGGCTTGCTAGTTAGGACAAGAACGAGGAAGGGGGATACATTATACAGCACTGGTGTGTCAGCGCAAGCAATGGAGATTAGAGCGAAGTTCGGGCGCACTGAAGGCTAGTAGTTGTATCTGGGGCCAAAACCTTGCTGGGTTGGCCTTTTGCTGGCATGGGTATCAAAACACTCTCATCTCTTCACTTCCCGTATCCATATCCATAAAGTTGGTTCCATGTCAGCCCGGGCCGTGGTAGTAGTACACTCCTCGGGCCTCCCGTCGCTATAGTAACGCCAGTCCTAAACGAATCGTCGTGTTGTCGCAATCACCAATATCCACGGCAAGCTCACTCATACCTGATCTCGTCGTCCTCTTCCTCCTCTTCTTCCTCTGCGTCCTCCACGGCTTCTTCCACTTCGCCCTCGGCATCCTCTTCGCCGCCTAATAGGCTTTCAGCAGCTGTAGGCGCTTCAGCGACTAAAGCCGTCTCACCCAGGCGACTTCTTGTGCGCCTCAATGCTCCCGCTGAGGCCGTGGCCGTTGCGGGCGAGCGCCCTAGCGTCCTTCGCCCCGCCGCTGCAGTGGATCGCCTGCTCGAAGCGGGCGTGCTATAGGCAGTGGTTCGTCTTCTGCTGCCGCCACCGCGCCCGGAACGGCCGGCTCGGCGTTTGGAAGCAGCGTGATGGCCTGGGACGGGAGGGAAGAGCTCGAAACGGGTCGGGGGCGGAGTGTTCTCCATGTCCTCGGAGTCGTCATCGGCGATCTGCTGGTGATGCTGGATGTGGAAGCTAGCGGATTTGCTGACTGTGGCGGGAGGAGGCGAGGCGCTGTGAGTGCCATTTGGTGTTTTGCGCGGTGAGCGGCGCGGTGACGAGGCGGGCGCCATGGACGAGCGCGGTTGGGGCGTCGGTTCCTTAGTCCGTGAAGGCGAGGCCTTTATGGCTGCGGCGACAGCGCCCGCCTCGGGGGGCTCGGGGGTAGCGCCATTCGCCAGCGGGACTTGCTCCTCTCTCTCCGTCGTCTCCACATGCGCCTCGTCATCCTCTTCCTCCACACCTTCGCCTTCGCCTCCTTCTTCTTTCTCTTCCCCGTTGGCGCCTGCAACAGCCTCCCTTGGCGCAACCGTCGCAACTCCCGCTGCAGCCGGCCTGCCCATCACGTAAGGCGTCCAGATCAGCAACCCCGCATCTAATTGAAATCCCTTCGCCTTCCGCGCATGCTTTTCCACATACTCACGCATGTAGTCGTAGTCAAGGCGGAGAGCGTAGCGACGCGTGACAGGGTCGCGGACGAGTGCACGGAGAGCCTCGAGGGTAGAGATGATGTCGTCCGGAGTCATGCCGGTCTCACGGGCAAGGTGAGCGATGGAGAGAGTCTTGCCGCCGGCGGGCTCACTGTCTCCGTCATTGTTGTCTTTATATCCGAGCAACAGCTCACACAGCACATTGCGCCAGTAAGACCGGTACGACACGAGGCCCATGTCTGAAAGCGGCTTCTCTGGGCTTCCTGTGCGACCCTCGACCTTTGTGAGAAGGTAGGAGAATTCGATCAGCACTCGGCCAAAACCGCGGCGCATGTGCACAGGCAGAACGAGAATGCAGGAGACGTTGTTGCCGGGGTTGCTAAGCGCGGGGTCAAAGTCGTCAGCGGCGGCAGGTTGATCGGCGGCTTGAGCATCTGGGTGGGTAGCGTCGCCGTTGCGTGTCTCCTGAGATGGTGGCATAGGCGGAGGCGGGCCAAGACCTCGTTTTTCTTTGGAAAAGTACCCGACAAAGTGGCAGCCGAAGTCGTCGTTCTCCGTCATGATGTAGAAGAGGAAGGGCTCGACATCGTAGTAGAGCGTTTTACTCCCGAGAAAGAGCTTGGCGAGCAGGCAGAGATTCTGGCAGTACAGCGGGTTCTTGCGACCGTCGACTTCCCAGAAAGAAAGCACCGTCTCCTTAGCTGGTAAGGCTTGCTGTGGCGGACCAACTCCCACGTCAGATGTTTCGGATGTCTCGGACTTGGTAGGTAGCTTCGACCGGTAGATCTCGTCGCCTGGTGGGTGTTTGGCTGAACACTTGAGTTTGTGCCGCCAAGCGACGTAGTCACTGCTCATGTATTTCAAGCAGAATTCGCAAATGTAGAGGTGCTTATTACGGGAATACTCCTCCGGATAAGGGGCAGCGTGCCAAGTATCAATTTCATACTGGCCGAAGTTGATGCATTTGATTTTGCTGGCCTGCGCGGCGGAAGCCTTGGTACGGGCGGTGATGGCAGGCGTGTCGGCATTGAGGGCAGCTTGCTTATCGCGCCAGGCTTGTTCGGCGCGGTCGCGGGCGCCTTGGAATGCATGGCGGTCGGCGTCGAGAGGATATGTGCGGGCAGTTTCGGCTTCTGGGTCAGTGAGGATACCGCCGTATGGTTTGCCCTTGCCTTCGTCCGTTTCGCGGTCTGGAAAAGCGTAAAACGGATTGGTGTACATGCTGGTCTGCACGGCCGGGAAGTGTGTGGGAGCTGTTGCGTCCTCCGGCTCGGCGGTCGCTGTGCGACGATTGTTATTATTGTTGTTGCGAGCTCGGCGCTGACGATCTCGTTCACGCCGGCGCTGCTTCTTTTGGACCTCCTTGTCAATGTGATCCCATTGAGCGGCACTGACCTGAAAGCCGAAGACCAGGCTCTTGGGATCTTCGTTCTTAGACACAACCCATGCCCCTTTCTTTTTCGGCCTGATGTGCCGCTGTGGCCGGCCAGTGCGGGATCTGGGACTGTCGGCATCTTCTTCGGCGATGCTGTTGAGGCCGTTGGTAGCTTCCTCCTTGCCATCTGTAGACAGTCCGTGATCAAGCTGATCCTCAGGCTCTTCAGTCTTCCTGCGCTTTCCGCTCATAGCTCGTGGAAGCTCCTCGTCGTCTCCGGACGGTGTCTTACGCTTCCTAAGCGACCGGGACCCGTCCATTGGATCCTCATCCAGGATTAGTGTGTTAAACACAGAATGCGAGTCAGGTTTGATACCACCCCTCGCTGACGGAAATAGGTCTCTCGCCATCTTCGGTGCCGACGACCGTCTGCGAGTTGTGTGCATCTCCGGGACATTTTTGAGATCAGCTTCCAATCCGTTATCCACGCAATCTTTACAACGCCAGACAAGTGCATCTGCAATCGCATTGTCAGTGGGATGTCTTGCAGTGCATGTTTGCTTGGCAGTCACATACCTTCATCCGGCGCAAGCGAGCCGGCATCTCTGGCGCATTGCCGGTGTGCTGCAGGAACGGGGAAGTCAGCGTGTGGACCCTGGAATTTGAATGCTGACTTGCAGCAAACCACGCTCTCATCTTCTCCCCTTCATTCTCGACATGACTGGAGAGCGGAGTAACTTACCGTTGTCACCGCACACGCAGCATGCGAGATACTCTTCGAACTCTTCACCGGGATCGTGTTCTTCGTCTTGGCCGCAGAAGCTGAGACATGTCAGTGAATGATCGACGGGAAAAGGTCCGCATGACTTACACGCAACGGCTGGCATTGGCAGTACCGACTTCGACTTCCTCGCCGGCATCATCTGCCGCCTCCCAGTCTTCTTCGGCGCCCGACCTAGAGCTCTCGTCGTCGTCCTCGTCGTCGTCTTCTATCGCATACTCCTCCCCGTCGGCCTCGGACTCATCCTCCTCTTCCACACCTCTTCTCCTGCGAAACCGCGACGCTCTCGTCTTTACAGCCCCCACGTTCTCCTCCTCCTCTTCTTCGTCTTCCTCCTCAGCCACTTCCGCATCAGCATCAGACCCCTCCTCTTCCTCCCCCGGCGCGTCCTCATCATCCCCCGCTTGCTCTTCCTCTTCCAGCTCCTCACCTACCTCCGCATCTCGCTCGTCGTCTTCCATCTCAGCCGCCTTTCGCTTCTTCTGTGGTGTGTACTGTACGCCGCGCCCGCGCATCCGGTTCGGCGTTGGCGCGGCGCCTCGATTCAGCACGATGGTCGCCACTTTGCCTGCCTAGGAGGACCCGCTGCTCTCCATCTCTCTTCTCCACGCCTTGACTCTATGGTCGATCTCGCTCCAGCGTGAGGTGGTCGGGCCCGGGGGTCTGAGGCTCGAGGTTTGGGTTGTATCTGATGAAGCTCTCTGACGCGATATTTTCGCGTGTCTGATCAATCCCTCGCTTTCTGAAGTCTTTCGGTGCTCGATCGCGTACCAGTGAAGCTTCCTGCCGTCGTCGTCGCACGTGGTAGGAAGCGGCGGACGTGGTGCGGCTGGAATGTCGTGTCTGAGATCGCTGGAGCGATTTGAATATCGCAAGCAACTTCAGAGATGGAGCTTGTGATGATGCGACACTGGCGACGAAGCTCTGGTAGCAGTAGCTGGCGTGGTAGATTTGCTGTCGCTGTCACGGCGCTCCCCTTTGAGGTGCGGGTGCGGGTGGTGAGGACTGTGCAGCCTCAGGCTGCAACAGTTGCCGAGCTTCCGCCCGCCTCAGCTTAATGGAAGCGTACCTACCTTACCTTACCTGACCACGCCAACGACAACGACAGCGATAGCGACTCCACGACCTTGCTACCACGACAGCACGACTTCCGCCTTTCCACTCGAGCTCATCTTCACTGCGCCCCGCCGCGCCCATTCTCCCCTATTGACAAGCCCACTTGCGCCTCCCGCGCGCCTCCCGACCGCAACTATGGGCGTCCCTTTCGAAGCTCTGATCCCCTACGCAATCTGCCTGGGGTAATCACATCTGAATCCCTTCGTCAACAATTTGCAAGACTGAAACGCTACAATGCAGGATGTTCGGCGTCTCTGGGGCCGCGCTCTCCAAGATCCGCCATATGCAGAACGGCGGCAAGCGGCCACGGCATTCGGTTGATCAATGGGATAGGCAGAGTATGTCCCAAGCCCTTCCACCATGTGCAAATGTAGATATGGGTGTATGCGGCTAGCACGAAGGAAGGTAGACGTGGCGGAAGAGATCGAAGTGAAGACATTGGGCGGAATACGAGAAGCGCAACTGGGACTGACATCTTTCTTCCCGTCTAGTGATGGACCGCGACAGACGTCTTACGGGCTTTCTGCGCGGACAGACAGACAGTGTGAAGGCGCCTGCGGGCTTCGAGTTGAGCAATGCGTGGCGGGTAAGCAGCCCTTCGCCCCAAAGAAGTGGAAGTCATGGCAGAGTGCTGACGTGGGGCGTAGCTTGAGAAGGCCATCGTGTAAGGCCGGCCCAAGATTTGAGATAGGACGCGAAAGGCACGAGCGGTGGTGCAGATGGAGAAATGCATCATTCATGTTGTTACATCTCAGTTTCTATTGGCCATGCACAAATACACGGCTTCTTCATCACGCCGGTACACACGTGCAAGCTACTTGCCTCACCACTTGGTGCGTCCCGAATTGTTGCGTCCTGGCGGCTTTGAACACCCAAAAATCCGTATGAAGTTGCTGGTGGGCCTACATAGCTAGCGATGAGATGCTCTGTGACCTGCATCTCTAACCATGGAAGGCTTCGCAAGTCTGGCTACGGAAGCTGACTACTTGAGTGACTCAGCGCATGTTTGGGAAAGATGGATTTTCCTTCGTCGTTTCTCGGTGAATTGATGCATGGAAAGTGATGCATGGCGGCGGTGCTGGTGGTCATCATTCTGAGCTTGGAACTGATTTCGGGCGGGCTTCTCACTTCCACTGCATATTATTTCTATTGTCTATTCAAGAGGAGCCAGGCAATGCGAAGATATAATCGAACAGATGAACGACTTACCATTTTGCACGTTCCTGTTTCTGCGTTCATGCCTTACGGTCTTCCTCTGCCGATTGACATGATAAGTCACGTGGGTCATGCAATACGCGGGCCTTCTCGAACGTCCCGACGGGATTAGGTAGCGCAAGGACAGAAACGCGGCTTCCTGCCGCGACCCAATCGCGTCGGCAGCCGCTCTCAGGAACGCGCCAACCCAAGCGGGCGGCGGACGGCAGAAGCGTGGATGGAGAGTCTAATTCCATTCGTCTGGTCTTGTTGTGACCGACCTCCCCGAGGCCCTGAAGCAGGCATCTCAGACCACAGACCCTCGGGCCGCATATCAAAGCGCCTTGAGGTGACCTTCACAAGGGTCATTCCTTCGCACTCCCTTCGACATTTTACATACCCGATCGCATTCTTGCGCCCGACGCTCCTTCTGGGCGTCTTAATCATCACCAACCCCCATCATCACCTCGGTGCAGGTCATGCTGATCCTCCTCCCCTGACGCGGAGATCGACTCAGCCGAATCGCATCTTGCACTAGGCCTCACACGCCGCCGGCCGTTATTCGCCAACGAATGCCAGCAGCCAAACGTGCCCCATCGCTTCCGGTCCGCCCCTATGCAACATCTCTAGTCGGCTGTTTACATGCCCCGAGCGGTCGTCAAGATTCAAAGTGCGCCCAGAAGTTCGCGCTGAACATTCGTTTCTGGCTCCAGCGACGCCAGCTTGGATAACTCGACGCGCATGATAGCCGCGAATCAGCGGGAGGGTACCACGATGCCGACGAAAGGGAGCGCGCAGTATTTCGACCATACCCCGGGTCCCTTGCCGAAATATGAGAGTTATGATGGCAATCACTATAGCGGGCCGCTCGAGCGCGGTAGCCATGGAGGCGCGAATGGGGTGGCCAATGGTGGAAACTACGAGGATGATGTGTATAATACACCAGTGGAAGAGAGAGCGAGCCATCAGATTGGTCTGAACACACGGATGCGGTCGCAGAATCTGGATGCGGTCGGGCATCACATGTTGTACGAAACGGCCATGATGGACACGCAGTCATACGAGATCTTGGACATGGCGGAAGTAGATGCGTTGAAAAAAGAGCATGCGCGGTTGGACTCTAGAATGCAGGGTGCGAAAAGGAAGCTGGCGCTGGAAAGCAAGGTCAAGGACGCGGCGCTGAATCTGCAACGCCTGTACTCGGTCAATGGTAAAGGCAGACCCGATACGCCGCAGAGCCCAGGGAGCCCGAAGAAGAGTAGGAGCAGTCTTCTTTCCAACCGAGGGCGGACGAGTAGCAGTGGCAGTGGAATGGGAAGTGGGCATTCATCGTTGCATCAAGCGGAGGATGAATTGGCTGTCAGCACAGCGAATGTGGACCAGCTGAAAAATTCCATCAATTCTCTGCTGGACCGCCGGCAGAATGTCGAGCGGAAGCTACTGAGGCATACAGCTGCTGTGCTAGCGGAGCAGGCGTCGAGGGCGTCGAAGAAGATTTCGGGCACGACCCTTGGAAACGGAGATCATGTACGAAATGGCTTCATGCATGAAGACGATTCGTCGAGCATGTACATGCCGGATGAGTTTGATGGTATCCGCGACATCCTGCATGGTGTACCTATCGGCACTGGGAATAGGCACCCCAAATCTGCCAACGCTCAGAAGCTACAGGAGGAGCACGAGCAACAGATGGCAAGCGTGCAGAGCAGAGTCGAGCAGCTGAACGGGCAGCTACGGTATGTAATTGCAGAAGCCAGCCGAATCCGTGGCGTGTCCGCCGAGCCTGAGCCCGATCTTGATGGAGAGGACGACGATTCTAGCTCGCGCATAGACAGTCATCTGACTAGGCTTGAGCACACTGTGGCGAGTCTACAGCAGGAGCAGGAGGACGTCAAGACGCACTTTGCCCGTGTCCAGGACAGTGCGCACACCACGCGAGATGCCATCGAAGAACAGCTTGAGGAGCTTAACCGCCAATTCCACAACTCTCTGCTGCTCGGCTCAGACATGCAAGACATGGAGACCCTCCGCGAACCACCTTCAGGCAGTGGCCAGGGCTACCAACCCCAGCTCGAGTATCTGGAAGATAGCCTGCAGCACATGGAGAATCTTCTCCGCCGGCAACGCTCAGAACTGGAATCTGCCCGCGAAAATTCTGGCGATGCGACCAGGTCTCTGGAAGACGCTCACGCGAAAGTATCGACCCACGTACACAAATTAGACGAGTACGAAGCAACGCTGGGCGGACTCTGGGGGATCCTACAGTCCGATATGCCCTCACGCCGACCCAGCTTCAATTTCTCGGGCGATAAGAGCCACTCCGACGAGGAGCGCCGATCAATAAGCCCGCTTCCCAGTCCAAGCCCAGTGACACCCATGCGCGAGGATTTCTCTATGCAGGCCTTCAGCTCGCGTGTCCAGCATCTTTATGACCGTACACAAGGTGCTAAAGAAGCGCAAGACATTTTGCGCCGCCAGATTCAGCAGCAGAGAGAGTTGGGAGGGAAGAGCGATGCGGAAAAGGATGCGCAGATCCTAGCACTGCAGGAGCGGTGCGAGGGGCTAGAGACGGAACGCGAGACGTCTGGGGTCGAGTTACAGAGAGCGCTGGAGGGAAGGGCTGTGACGGAAGGAGAGCTGGGCCAGGCGAGAGGTGAGCTGATGAACGTTATGAATGAGCTCGAGGGCATTCGGAAGACGGTCGAGCAGCACCAGCAAGAGCGCGAGGACTCGGCCAAGACGCTGGAGACGCACGAGTCCCATGCCGCCACACTTGCACAGCAAATTGACGCCCTCGAAGCGAAGATTGCAGATCTCACGGACGACGCCCGGATCGCTTCAGCGAAGGCTTTGGCCAGCACTCAGGAGGCTGACGCTCGTCGCGCGTCTTTATCTACTCAACTCGAATCCGCCACCGCTGCTCGTGAAGCGGCTGAGCGGGACCATCATGGCGTCAAAAGCGAGATGGAGGGACTGGAGTCCGAAGTTGTGCGGCTTACCACTGAGCTCGCAATGGCAAGGGCCGAGCTCGACGGGGCCTACGGCAGCCGTGCTGAGCGCGCGCGCGAAGCCCAGGGCCGGGAGTCCGAGGCTGAACTGGAATCCCTGAAAGCCGAGCACGAGGCGCTGAAATCGACGCACGCGGCCGCGCTGGTGTCGTTGGAGAGCGCACGCGGCGCTGCGGCGGCTGCGGAGCGGCAAGGTGGGTTGGAGAGGGAGTTGGAGGATATGACAAAGGAATTTGAGGTTCTGGCTCGGGAGGCGGCTGGTTTTGAAAGGGAGAGGGTGGGTTTCGAAGGGGTCGTGGATGCGTTGAGAGAGAAGTGTGAAGGCCTTGAGGCGAAGCTGGGCGATGAGCGAGTGAGAACGATGGGCATTGGCGGGAGTACGCCGGCGCAGGCGGGCGAGGGTGTGAGTATGAGGGTGCTAAGGGGGGAGTTCAAGAAGATGATGAGGGAGGCGCGGGCGGAGGGCGTGAGGGCTTTAAGGGTGAGTACTTGTTACCGCATCGGATATGGTTTTAGGATCTTTACTGACATGGTCTACAGGATGAGCAAGACCAGCGGCGCCATCTAGAAGCCGAGCTTCGACGGCTTAGGCAGGGCCTGGGGCCGTCCACGGCGGTGAGAGTCAACGGTACAGGTGCTGCGGCTGCACCTCCCTGAGCTTTATCACTCTGCACCCACGCCGGATGCACTACCAGACCAACCGCCGCCTCTTCCTCTTCATGATCTAGAAAACCATCACCCAGCGTCATGCTGACAGGAACTCAACGCAGCTTACTTACCACCCTCAGCGGTACCAACCCGACGCTGCGTCTCAGACGAATTCTTGGGCCACGTCTCAATTTCCTTACGCGAACCGCTACAAGGCGCCCCCGGCCTGCCCCTCTGCGACTACCACCGCGGTCGCTAGCACGCTGACCTGGTCACTCTAAGTCTGCTCGTTGGGTTCGGGCTGAGGGGCGCGGTGAGGGAAAGATTTTGGAGGGGGTTAGAGGTGTTGTTTCGCATGGGTAGTCTGGGGGATGGGGGCGGCTGGTGTTGGTATTGTTGGTTCGCCGGGATGGAGGGCGGCATGGGATGTTGAAGCAAACCATGGGGAAGGCGAAAGAGGGTTGATGATGGATGATGCACAAGTGCGAACGGCCTTGTCGCGGCGAGGCGCTGATGCTGGTACTGACCTGTTGATGCCGGAACGACCTTTCGAGGCAGAGGGATGAGGAGACAGGGAAGGTAAAGTCATGGTCATGTGAAACCTACCTACGGAGCACATTCCTTGTGCTTACGACCTAGTCTACCCAGCTACACACTCTATGTATACTACTACCTTACTACCTACTTCTTGTCCTTTGACACACCTCGAGCGTTTGATGCCCGTGAACTCAATCTTATCAGCGGCTCGCAGCGGCCCTTCGCGTTAGCGTCCATTGTAGTATCAAGTCGACGCCTCTCTCAGATAAGGTAGGTACACATGTTCTTGTATGAGTACTCGACCACACCACGCCGCTTCGCCTCCTGTCCTGTCTATGAGCACTTCAACAACCATGCCTGACCATGAACTTCCCAAATACTCTCCGCTTCCGAACAAGACCGCTGACGACGAGGAACCTTCCTCTCTACCTCCCCTACGCTCTAGCCCGCCCTCCTTACCTTGGAGGCAGCTCTTTATCTTTGTTGCCTCGGCCACGGTAACGATCGCACTTATCATACAGCTCTTCTGGCTACTATTATCTGCCGCCTTCGGGGACGGTATAGAGCACGGCGCTGAGAGTCCTGGGACCAAAGGCGGAAAGGATTATTACCAGACGTCGCCGGAACTGTACGTATTACTTCCCTCGTTCATGTCTGGATCTCAGCTCTGTAGAAGGTCTTCGGGATGGCTGACTCGATGTCTTTCCGGGGAAAAGCTATCCAGGTCCCACGCCTACGGGCTTACCAGGCTTTCTCGCCCAAACGAACCCGGCGCCGTTTGCTTCGACGACTTTTATTCCGCCCAGCCCGCTGGAAACGCAGGCTCCCATCCAAGGTGCGGAGGGTCATGCGAGTAATGACGGTAATGTCTTTGAACTTATGGGCCAGCTCTCCCATTATTTCTCTCCGGCCCCAGGGTTCGGAGTGGAGGAGTCCCCGTTAACAGAGGGTGCGGAGATTACGCACATGCACATGCTGTCGAGGCATGGCGCGCGGTACCCGACGCTGGGATCTGGAGCGCCGCTGCTAGGGGAGAAGATTATGAATTTCACGGCTGCAGGTGTTGAAGGGGAGTTTGAAGGCTCGCTAGCTTTCTTGAATCGCTGGATTTATAGGTTGGGGGCAGAGATCTTGGTGCCTGTGGGGAAGCAGGAGCTCTTTGATAGCGGGACGCTGCATCAGTATATGTATGGGCATTTGTATCCGAATGATGGGAGTAAGATTGTGGCGCGGTCGACGACGCAGGATCGGATGACGAAGTCGGCGGAGTACTTTCTGGCCGGGTTCTTTGGACTCGAGTGGCCTCAGAATGCGACCTTGGTGCTGGGGATTGAGGAGCGAGGGCGGGTCTTCAACAATAGTTTGGCTGGTTGGGGTAATTGTCCGAACAGTCATAGTGAGGTGAATCGAGGCGGGGTGGAGGCGGTCAGAGAGTGGGCGGGAGTGTATCTGGTGAACGCTACGGAGCGACTACGAGCAGCCGCGCCGGGATTCAACTGGACAGTAGCAGACTCGTACAATGCGCAGAGCCTGTGTGCGTACGAGACGGTGGCGCTAGGCTACTCAGCCTTCTGCGACCTCTTCACCTACGATGAATGGCGGGGCTACGAATACAGCATTGCGCTGGACTTTGCTGGGACCACGGGCTTTCAGTCACCCACCGGCCGTGCAATCGGTGTTGGCTACGTCGAAGAAATCCTGGCCCGCCTCAACCACCACGTCCTCGACCATCCTGTCGCCCAGACGAACACGACGCTCGATAGCAATCCGGACACCTTCCCAATCGATCAAAACATCTACTTCGACTTCTCCCACGACACCAACATCATGGCCATCCTGACCGCCTTCGGCTTCACCCAATTCGCAACCTTCCTCCCGGCTACCCACATGCCCGCTCACCGCGACCTCGTCGTCTCCCATCTCACCCCCTTCGCCGCCCGCCTCGACATCGAAATTATCCGCGCTCCCTCGCCCATTGCCGCTTCCCGCTCCAAAGACGCTCGCGCGGTGTACGCAGACGGGCCGCCAACAACGTATATTCACTTTGTGCTCAACCAACGCACGCTCCCACTGGGTGTCAGCTTCCCTGCCTGCGGGCGCCGCGATGACGGGTGGTGTGAGCTGGAGACGTTCTTGGAGGTGCAGAGTCGGAGTCTCGAGCATGCGCAGTTTGAGTTTGCGTGTTTTGGGAAGTATGAGGCTGTGCCGTATGGGGAGATTACTGATGGTGTGCCGCTGGCTACGAGCCGCGTGAGATGAGGGTGCGTAGGTAGGGACGTTGAAATACGCACGTACTGTAACGCTGTGTTGGGTAATCTACATCTTGTGTCCAGTGTCCCGCACTGTACTCACTGAATCTTCACTTACTTTTGCGCAATCAATATAAAGTCGACGCACTTCGCCAAAAGACAAGTCTCACCTTTAGGATGTGACTGCAGTTGTGTTGCTGGGATTAGCGGATCGTCGGACCTACACACTGTCCAGCAGCCAGGGGTTCTCGGCGGGGGTGTCGAAAAAGGAAACAGATGCAGCTGCCCCTGTCCCTCTCGACTGTATGATGCATTGCATTTCACCACAGCCAGGAATGTGCAACATGACTGGCGATAGGCGGCGCTGCTGTGTCGAAGCGAATACACGGCAGTCCAGGCTCAGGCTCACCAAAATTCCCAATGCAGAAGACCGCAAGAACGTGGTGCAAACGTACGATTTACTGTGCCGATTCGATGAGCAGTGTGGTTGTGTCGATCATACAGGATATCGCTTCGGGAGACCAGGACTCATTCGGGTGACTGTGTGAAGCGGGGGTCGATCATCAGGGTTTCTTGCTGGCCCTGCAGTTGGCAGGTCTGCGTGACGTCGAACAAGTCGACAAAATTATCACATCTAGGCAATATGGCGGCATTGAACGACGAACAGGCTCCAGCAATGTGACGTGGATTAAATGTAGCGCTTCACACTCCTGTGACTGCATTGCGGTGCGAATAGGAATGACACTGGACACTGGCGACTTGCATGAATGGCGTGCATATCGTATCTAAGCGCATACGGTTTAATTTGCGTCTTCGCTATCTGCTACATTGGTAGCATACAGATTGTCTGGCTCTGGAGGTCTGGGTCTTGATATGCTCGTCTTATTCAGCCGGAGGGTCGTGAGTGGGGATCCCAGTTCTATCGATTTCCTTTCCTTTACTTTTCTTGCAAATGACTGGCGGCTGACTGACTGCCTGTCGCTGGCCGCTATCCTTTCGAGAGCATCTCTACAGGCACGCGACGAGAGCTTATGTGGGTGTGGAAGGGGTACGGCATTCTGTCTGATCAATTGAGCCGTCACCCACGTCTTGCACCTAGCTCATGGTGGACGCTATTTGGCTCTAGCAAGCGGACCCAGGACCGAACCTAGACATCGAATAATAGCTTTGCGACCGAAGGACGCTGCCAAAACCATGAGCGCATCCGACGCAACCAAGACCGGCAACGTCAACCCTTTCGGCCTCCCGACCCCTGAGCTACCGAACGAAGGCTACAGACTATGGTTCTCCCTAGTCATCATGATCGTTGCCTCTAGCCTCTGTGTCGCCGGGCGGATCGCAACAAGGATCTCGACAGAGAAGCTAGGATCGGATGACTTTACAATTCTGGCTGCCTTGGTAAGTTCTGGTGCTGGTCGTCCTGAGACATCTGTAAGAAATGAGAGCTGAGACTGTGTTGAAGGCGTCGTGCTTGGTGCAAAGTGTCTTCTGGCTTGAGTCGGTCCGGACAGGATATGGCGCGGACTACACGAAGCTAGACGAATGGCATCGGAAGGAGTTCAATAAGTGGTGAGTCTTGTACTGCTCTCCTCGAGCTCTATCTGTCCGAAGACTGAGTACGTGTCCACGTAGGTGGTTCCTGGGCGACGTGAGTAGGCCACCTGAACGGTCCACGACGCTGGCTGATGCGCTGTCTGTCATACTGACACCTCCTCAGATCTTCTACATCGTCACCCTCACGCTAGCCAAATCCGGCGTCATCCTTCTCAGCAAGCGCATCTTCATTCAACGCTGGTTCCAGATTGTCTGCTGGGCCATGCTTGTCGTGAACGGATGCTGGGGGCTGGGTAACGCACTTGGAAATCTGTTTGAATGCCTACCTATCCCATCGATGTGGGGTGCTGTTGACGCCGACGTCTGCTTCGATATGAGAGGCCTTTGGATCTCTATCGTGACCTGGGATGTCTTGAGCGACGTGGTAATGATAGGTTTGGCGATGCCGATGGTATGGCGACTGAATCTGAGGATGAGGGACAAGATTGGGTTGACGGGAATCTTCATGCTCGGGGCCATGTGAGTGACGTGCTCTGTCGTCTTGCCATCCCGTATCAACTCAGACTGATTGACAGACGTGCAGGGTGATTGTGTTCAGCATACTTAGCTGTTCGGCTATCACAGAGGCTTTCCAGCGCGAGGACAGTGAAGCTAATCAGTGTAAGTGGAGCCCGCAGGGAGAAAGACACACATAGTTTGCACGCCATTGACACTCCACCAGTGACCTTTGCGCTGGCGAACCTCTTCCAGGTGCTAGAGTCCAACTTCAGCATCATCTGTGCCTGCCTTCCCGTCCTCCGCTTTCCCTTCAAGCAGCTCCTCCCTCGACTTTTCAGCAATACCCGGCTCGGCAGGGCGTCAGCGCCCTACTACTACGACGACAGTTTTCGTGATCAGTATGTCCTGCAGAATATGTCGGACAAGCAGAAGGATCGTAGCGACATCTCATGGCGAGACGTGTCAGTGTCTGGGCCGGAGATCTTCAAGTCGGTGCCAAGGATGAGCGATGAGCTGGGCATCATTAGAGAGACCGCTGACTCGGCTGGCCGGGAGACTGCGAGTCGAAAGGCAAAGCAGATTGTGTCATCGCAGAACCAGAATGCGATCAAGAAGGATGTGGTCTTCTCTGTAGATCGCAAATAGAGATCACAGCCCGCAGGGAAGCGCATGTACACGCATCTTCACACGACCGGCGTTTGCGACTACATATACAATTGGATCATCGGAGACTCGTCGAAGGTAATCAAGAAGTCTTATAGATGGTACAACACAGGGTTCCAAGTTCTCAACGTACCTCACAGCTTCGCCTTCACCTCCCAGTCCTTCACCTTCCTCTCAGCGACATCATGATCCCGCTTCTTTCGCGCCTGGATCGCGTACTCTCTCCCATCCTCGGCACCAAAGTTCTCCAGATACCCGATCGTCTCCCGGTACATCTCCCGCTTCAGATCCCCGTAGACAAACTTGCCACTCATGCCCTTCTGGGCCTTCTGCACCAGCTTCAACTCATCGACATACGTCAGCGCTTCCTCAAGCCCGCCGAGCGAGTCAACTATGCCTTCCTTCAAAGCCTCCAGCGCCTACATCACCGTCAGCCCAATACACTTCTCTCCTTTCGGCACGCCGAAAAGTCATTAAGCAACATACCTTGAACCGATAAGCCTCCAACACAACCCGGCGATAGCACTGCGGCGAGACCTTCTCGCGGAAGATACTGCTCATCGGCGGCCGCAGCGGCACGCCCAGCTCGACCTCATTCAGGCAGACATATCCCTTATGCGGGTTCATAATGCGATGATCATGCATCATAGCCAACATCAGAGCGCCCGCGAACGCGTGGCCGTTGAGTAGCGCGATGGTCGGCATAGGGAACGTCAGCACGCGCCGCCAGAGGGCGTAAAGGGTGTCTGGAAAGAAGCCTGGGGTGAAGGAGGCATGGTCGAGGTCTAGGCCGTTGGAGTAGAATTTGGAGATGCCGGAGGTGGTGATGACGACGCCGGGGGCATGGCGGGTCTCGAGGATGTCTAGGGCGAGGATGATGGCTTGGCAGAAGGGCTGGCGGGAGCAGTTAGCTGGGTGGGAAGTGGTGGTGGGGATCGGGGTGGAAGAGAGGGGGCTTACGGTGAGTAGGCGGTTATCGGGTGGGCTGGTGAAGGTGATGAGGTAGACGCGATCTTTCGGCGTAGTACAGACCAGTTTGCCATCCTGTCCTATGGGCAACTGGAATAGCTGCCTGCCTGCCGGTGGCGAACTAGCGCCGTCTGATCCCATTGAAGCGGTAGGAATATGATTCTGTAGTGGCGATACTTGTTCTCGACAGCACGACTTGTCAGCACAGACTCTATTCAATACCTGTCACACCGACAAGAAGGTGAGAACGCTGACGGTGAGGTTGAAACAATGTCTACGAAGCGGTCCCGTCTCAAGTCCGCTTGCACAGCCGAGGTGAACTTCACATGCAATAACAGGGCTAGCGGCAGCTGCCGTGAAGTCTATACGTACAGTTTAGTAAAAGATGTACTTGTTGCTACGCCAGAAGAGCCTTTGTCTACACATTTCATATTCCAAGCCCGACAGAGTACCCTCTGAGGCCTTGCCAAGAGTGCATTTACCCGTCACGAGCGAAAAGCCATGCTGGTAGAAACAGGTCCGTCGAAGATGCGTCTTACGAGGGTATATCTGTATGTCTAAGGCCCTGACTATCCTCACGAAAACCAATGCTATGCTATCTTAAGACCGTGGACACCGCAAAGCCCGCTATCAGTGGCAAGACCGCTAGTAGGTATATGCTCATAGATTTAACACTGCTCGCACCAGACCCATAGCCTCCGCCAGATCCGTCCCCAGATCTAGAATTCGAGTCGGCCTCGGTAGTCTGCGCATTTCCAGCACTACTTGTCCCGTCTCCGCCCCCAGCAGATGTCGCAGCACCCTTCGGCGGTATTGACAAGGTAGTCGTTGGCCTACCCTCGACTCTTACGCGGACCTGCCGTTCCGTCAGTGGGTACCGCCGATTAACACGAACCTCACCGTCAAGCAACAAGAGGCTCTGCACCGTCTCCAGCGCAGACAGCTCCTGTCCGATCCCATACGAGCCATCGTAGCCGCCAATGTACCACTTCTGTCCGCACGTGACCCCGTCCGCGCCACCACTGCACGCTCCTGCAGCCGCCTCAGCGGAGGGCTTAAGCAACATGCTCACGGCATCGGAGATATAAGGCGCCACTATCGACGCCTTGCTCATCCAGCGCGCTAGGTAGGCTTTGAAGGAGTATTGATCGTTATTGCAGTTATTCTTCGGCTCGCATGCGGTCTCATACATAATGTTCGTTGCATTGTCAAACGGCGTGAAGAAACGATCCGCGCAGGCGCTAACGAGGCCGGTGGTGCGATCTTGCCACATCTCCGACTCCGAGCCGTTGGTGTAGTTGTAGAGGAGCGCGGTGCCGTAGAGCAGCATGGCCGGGTTGTACGACCAAACGGTGTGATCAACCTCGCTGCAATTGATCAGATCGTTGGTGCCATCGAAGACGAGGTAGTCGGAGCTGATCAAATCGACGTCGCGCATCCAGTTCCAGCTCTTCTCTGCCCAGTCGAGGTATGTCTGATTACCTGTGTATCGCGCAAGCCGGGCCGACATTTGGAAGAAGCCGCCGTTGCTGATGCTGTTCTTGTAGTTGTATCCGCTTCTGCTCTCGAAGACCTGCCATTTAAGCCCGCCGTTACAGGAGGTGGTGTCCCATCTGTAGACCTGCGTGTTCCACACTGCCACTGCAAGGTCGAGGTAAACACTTGAGCTGTTGCCTTCCGGCACTGGAAAGCCGCACTCGATCGCAGTGAGGCAGGCTAATGCCCAGAATGTCTGATCATCGTTGCCGAGGGTGTAGAAGTAGGCAGGCGGCATGTAGTTGTTGTCTGGGCCTGTTTGCGCCATCAGTGCCTCTTGCACCGTTGGGATGTAGCGGGTATCATTAGTGTAGTTCCAGAAATCTATCAAGCCCGCCCATACCTGCAAAAACATCAGGGGACATTCAAGTAACGGCCTCACGGCTCACGGTAGGTCGTTGTATATACTCACTGCCGCAGCTTCCCACCAGTATGATGGAGGGGGCAGAGTGCCAACGTCAGTGGGAGGCGTAGTCGATTGGTTGTTGGTATAGTAATCCATGACGCCGTAGGCCAGTGTGGAGGCGGAATGTTGAATGGAGTCGGTCGAGTTGACGTTCAGTTGTAACGACCTAGCCACCGGCAGACCAGCTGCCGCCGCAGTCAAGGTCACGCCTAGTTTCATCGTTGTGCTCTTGGGGCTTTGTTGCAAGGCCTTCTGCCCGACAGCTCAAGCATAAGGCATCTCCAACACCAACGCAATCCGTCTCTTACATCAAGTCTCAGGCTCTTCCTCTCCGTACACCTGAAGACCGCCACGGAGGACCTCGCGTAGCCAGTATTCCGTCTTAGCCCTGAGTGAAGGTCGAACGACAAGATGCCCTCGCTAGATGATGTGAAGGTGAAGAGAGTGCGAGGAAGAAGAAAGGAGAGCAAACGGAATACAAATCCACCTAGTAGTCAGGCTTGTAATTCTACAGCGTCGTAGTACTCTGTCCTGTACCAGCAGCGAGCCAACCCGCAGCGCAAACGAGGGCAGTTCTTGCACGAATCATGCGCGTACGCAGGATCGACGAGGGAGCTGGAAGAGGACAGCCATGTCTGTGGTGACGACAATGGCGCTCGGCGCTTGTGAAGCTTTGTTGCCGATTCCCCCCGTGGGTGTCATGTCCCTTTCTCCTACAACATACCTTACCACACCCGGTACATGGAGAATAGAGGTACATGGACTACATTCGTGACGGGCTACTACTCTGTTGTGTCGTCGGGTGCTGATCAAATCTAGTGGCCTCCAGGCTCAATTGACTCTGAGCTTTCCAACAAGAGACTGAGGAGCCCACAATTCAACATGTACAACAGCCTGTGGCAGCCATGAGGAAGTACGTGGCCGTGATTCTTGCTCTTGATTTGACCAGGCTGACAGTAATCCGACACCGGGTGCCGTGCAAACACTACATCTCATTTGGTTACATTCGATGCACAATGCCCGTCAAAGGTGAATTTGCTGACATTCACCAGCTCGAAGTCTACTCAGATTGCTCGAATCGAGAAGCCACCACCTTTGGTTGTTGCTGAGTTGCTGCTATGGGTACAGCATTGCCTCCTACAAAACCGGCTGTCAATTGCCTCTGGCACTCTGAGCAGTGGTGATTCATTTGCTTGTCCGACTCGTAGCACAACAACATCGGCCAACACACGAGACAGATCAGGCACTGTATCATTCTAGGCGTTTCTGTCAACTTCTTGATTGCATGTTCTAGATGACAGCAAGCTGAGGAAACGACTTACCCGGCATTGTCGCTATCGACCTGTCGCACCTCGGTTTTCACCACCTTCCGGCAATAGGGGCAATCGACGTCAGCAGGCTGCATTCTCAGCCTCGCTAAAGGGGTGACCATTCTTGGACCACGCTCATGGACAGGTTGAGATGTTTTGACAGCCGGCAGTGGCTCTTTTGGCGGTTGATATGCCATTCTGGAGGATCAGACGAGTTGCGATACTCAGCGGGACTCGCTGTTCATAGGTTGAATACTCACGGCGGTTCGTGATGAAGAAAATCCCATGGCTCTTGCGCCGTGGGCGACGGCTTGACCTCTGCCTGTTCCACTTCATCCAATGTACCACCGGTACCATGCGTTTCCAGATTCTGGATCGCCATCTTCTTGTCCAGGTTTTTCTTTGCACGCTCGAGGGCTTGGTTGTCGCGAGATACTAGGGAACAGATCTGACGAATATTGATCGAGGTGTAGCTGAAGCAATGCTTTATGCTCCCCATCTAGGGTTCTCAAAATAGAGCACGTTCTAGCTATTTACAGACCAAGATACCTCTACAGCTTGCTTTGGAGCCTAGGGCTGTACACCGGTTTCCAGTGAGCCGGCACCGATGCACGCTACTTTGTACAGTGCAGCAGGAGGAGGCTGAAGGAGCCACAGGACTTGGCTGCAGATCGGCTACCAATCATAGAGCGACCGAGAGATGAGCTTGCAGGTCAATCTATCAAATGCAGGTAAATGGTGGTACAGTCGAATAAGAAGGCTGAGCGATCAGTGCGCCACCAATGCATTCCGTAGCCTCGTGTTGACGGCTTGCCAGCTGCGGATGAACTCCGACATGTCTCGAGAGCACATATATCTCTGCTCGGCATTACTGACATCTTAAGCGTGCTTCTGTCTTTACACCATGCGTCTTTTGAAGACTGGACCGTACCCACCAGGGAAGAAGAGACTGGAAATGATCCAAGCGTGGGCTGAAGACGTGCCTCCGTACGCAATTCTCTCGCATACCTGGTCCAAGGATCCCGACCAAGAAGTTCTTCTGGAAGACATACTAAATGGCACGTCCGCGACGAAACCGGCATTTGCAAAGCTAAAGACAGCGGTGGAAAAGGCAATGCTCGACGGCTACGGCTACCTGTGGATTGACACTTGCTGTATCGACAAGTCAAGCTCCGTGGAAATGAGCGAAGCGATCAACTCGATGTATTTGTATTACGAGCATGCGGAGATATGCTATGCCTTCTTGTCTGATGTCAATGCCGACGGACCCGAGCATCAGGATGAGCTTGCGCGCTCACGGTGGTGGCGCAGAGGCTGGTACGGAACTCGACAATCGCTTTCCTGCTGAACATTCATCAGAACTGACCAGTAAGCCTAGGACGCTCCAAGAGCTACTCGCACCTAGAAGCGTGGAGTTCTACTCTGCCAATTGGAAGCCGTTGGGCACCAAAGCAAGCCTCTGCAACATCATCGCTCGATTTACCGGGATCGATACCGAGTACTTGAAAGGCTCCCTGCCAGCTCAACATGCTAGCATAGCAAAGCGAATGTCGTGGGCTTCCGCACGTCAAACCACTAGGGAGGAAGACCTTGCTTACTGTCTGATTGGCATTTTCGAAGTGAACATGACGATGCTGTACGGCGAAGGAGGGAAGCGAGCATTCCTACGACTGCAAGAAGAAATCATGCGCGCCAATGAAGACCAGACTCTATTCGCTTGGATCAAGGACGATGGCATCCCGGAGGATGCCAGCGGCTACCATGGTTTACTTGCTGACAGCCCATCAGACTTCGCACGAACAGGTAATTCGGTAGCCTACAGTGAGCATTCGGATGTGACACCGTCCTCGATGACCGCCCGAGGCTTACATGCGACATTACCACTGTATCAGAAAGACGACGGCACGGCCATTGCGGCTCTATGGTGTCCCGTGCCACAACGTGGGTACAACGACTGGCTCGCCATCTACCTCGAGCGCCTTCCTATCGGCACGAATCAATACGCTCGTGTCGCTTGCAAACGACTGGCGTCCGTCGCCGAGCTTGGAAGCAACCAGGAGGTCTATGTCCGGCAACACTTTCCACGCTATGCGCTCCAGACAGTATATCCCTACCACTTCTTCCAACTCGACCGGCTCCGGTCGAGCTCCAGCTATGCCAAGCTAGGCGAATACCAGCTGGTCGATGCCGACAAACTCAGTAATGCGGCAGACTCCGGCAATGTCCATGTCCAGGCGGTGCAACCACGACAATGGTGCCTGCCTAAGGTACCTCGGGTATATACCATCAAGAAGCAAGCGGGGGCTCTAGCCGCTGCAATTCGGGTCTTGCGGCTTCACGACAACGAGGCTTTCATCCTCATGCTAGGCTCTAGTAGTGAGTTTGAGGTCGGCTTCGACGTCGATGAGGAAGCTTTGCCCAGCAAGACTTTCCAAAACTTGCGTCTTGGGTTCAATCCACGGCCGGCTGGTACGGTCATGAAGCTGAAATATCATACCGTGCAGGTCACCGTGCAGGAACACGTCAGAGGTGGGAACAAGTTCTACTCCATTGACGTGGACATTCAGGCATTTCCAAAACCTAGCACTTTCACAGAGGTGATTCAGGATGTCGTCGAATACGTCGCACAGCCAACAGGTCCGGAGAAGACTGAAAACAGGGCTGCGATCAAAGACGAACTCAAGCGTCCGTGGCGGGCCTTTTGGCGAAGGGCTTCGGGCCAACGCTGATGAACTAGGTAACGGCCCTGTTTTCGATGCTCGTGGCGTGCTCTGCATGGACACAAGAGCACAAGGATGAAAATGACATCACGGGCACGACGTGCTCGGTTTTGGATTCCAAGGTTTCGATCACTACAGATCGCAATCTCATTCTGGTCTCGAGGCTTTACCTACCACCTTCAGGCTTGTAGCCGACTAGCAGCAGACGAGCCGACGTCGAAGACCAATCAGAGGCGCCATTCTACTCTATTTGGAGGTCTTCGTACACTCCTCTCAAGTATCCTCAAGGGCAGAGAGTGCTTCAATCAAGTCACGAGGCTGCCGAAGTCGTCAGCTATATGACGTGCCAAGTTCTTAGACCGCGATCAACATACCTGTGGCAAATCTCACGGGTGGTAAAGTCCTCCAGCGTCTCAGGAGCTTACCAGTAGAGCACGTCAAACCCTGCTTTCGCTGGCCAAAGTAAGCACAATCCATCCCACCTCCCCAACCTCATTCTTGAGAGGCGTCCAATGCAGAGCGAAAGTCTCAAAGCCCATGTATGGTTTGGCGCACAGCTTCAGGTCCAGACTGATCGCCCGGCCCATCTTGAGAGCATTCTTGACATTGGACTTGAAGTCCCGGCTAGTGGAGCCGCTGCTATGGGTGGCAAGGAACTTGAAGACGTCCGTACCGGCGCCTTGAGCGTGGTAGTGCTTTGCGCGGATCGGGAAGAGCATGTCGACAACGCCGGCGGAGACGAAGGTGACGAGGAAGGTGCTGTAATTGATTACGATAAACTGGGGCGGGTTGCGTCAGCAACGGTTCAAATAATAGAAGGCGGGATGAAAGAGAACACTGACATTGGAGTACGCGGTGTAGAGTGACTGCATCTGAGCTGGCAAGTCCTTTTGGCTGATACGGTCTAGCAAGGTGGATTCTATGCCGGGCGTTCCTTTTTGCAGCTTGCGTGGGTTCTTCGTCCGGAATGCTGTCCGCAGGGTATGTCGAAATGTCTGCGGTGTCGAAGGCATGGGCCGCCCGGCTACGCCAGAGGGCGTCTCGTGGTCTTCCTCGCTCACCTGTCCGAGGACGCGCAAGACGTCGGAGGAACTATGGATCGTAGTCGAGCAATTGACTTGGCCGCCGAGGAAGAAGACGAGGTTGCCGTTGGCGTCGAGCAGCGGAGTGGTATACAAAAGGTTCCAGAACGGCTCACCTGTCTTCTTGTGGTTCAACAGGAGCTCTACAGACTCCTCGCGCCGGTCGATGGCTGCCTTGAGACGGGCGACAGCGGCTCTCTCAGTTTGCCGACCTTGGAGGAAGCGACAGTTGCGAGGTATGATCTCGTGTCTCAAATAGCCGGTCACCATGACGAAGCCATCAGAGGCCCAAACGATTGGGTTGTCAGCTTTTGTCGGGTCTGTGAGCACAAAGCAATCTCCAAGACCAGCGTACGCTATACGATTGCCGCCTAGAGCTTTGGCAGCACTGAGGCTCATCTGGTGGCGAACGAACTTTGGATAGACATCAGTATACACGAGCCGCTCTACCTCGCTTTGAGGGTCCGAGAAGATCGATCCCACAGCTGGTAGAATCGATGCAAGAGCCCCTTTGATGTCGGGGTTGATCCTCGCTTGAAGTGGTTCGGACAAGTTTATCTGATGTGGAGCTGCAACAGTAAGGAAGTCCTTCTGAATTGCCGATATGGATCGAGATACATCGTCGAGCAGTAGGTGATACCTGCTGACTCTGGCCAGGAATTCCATATTCTCTTCGCAATAGCACGCCTCACTAAACTTCAAGAGCCGGTGAGCGATCGTTGGATTACACAAGACCATCTGAAAGATTGCCTGGCCAAAGAACTCTGGCATCTTGGCTCCATCCGAGACGCCGCTGCTCCGGGCCTGGCGGCTGATACCTAACACCGGGGTGGCAGCCGGCGGGAATGTGCTCATTGAGGCCAGGCTCGCGGGCGAGAGAGCAGTTTGGTCCATGCTTTCACCTGTAGTGTCCGAGAAAGTATGCAGTGGCGAGGTCGATCTTGGAGAGTGATCAACATCCTTAACGGCGGCGGTAGAGTTTACAGCAAATGTACGGCTGGGAGATGTGATGAATGAACTTTCGGTGTAGAATGGCTGGTTGTCGGTGGTTTGCGTTGTGTCATCGTCCAGACCGCTGCTCTGTGCAACACCGATTCGAGATTTGTCTGTCGTGTGTGTCCCATTCAGTGGAGTATGGCCACGAGCTTTGGAGGGACGGCGGATTGGTAAAGGATTCAGCAGTCGCCTCCGAGATGCGTTGTGAGTAGGCGAGCCACCGAAGCAGCTCTCGTCTGCGAGATAGTCGAGGTAGATACGCTCTCGGGACATGATGTCTGTGTGCGCTACCGAGCATGCATGGCGTGAAGTCGAAGGAGAAGTGGCGTGTAAAGCAAGAGCGAACGTTGCATTCGAAGCGTGGCTGTCGCGTGCGTCTCGAGTCATTCCTTCCTGCAGGCGATGTCAAACCCTGTCGATCTGGCAACTACGCCTCAAAGCACCTGCACGTCCATGTGGGCCTTAGAGCCATGCGGACGGATCCTGGACATCATCGGATGCAGGTCACTCGACGTGGCTGCTTTGGCGTCCACGGATGCTCAATGGGCGTTATCTAGTCCGACTTTGTCACGAGGTGGCGTCTCACCACCTCCGTGGTCATACCTACTGTAAATACCTTAGACGGCAGCTGGAATGACGGCTCAGTGACATGCTACATGCGCGCTGAACGTGATTGACTCATTCTACCTACCTTACTTACTGCAAAGGGTCTTGCAGCAAACTCCATCCCCTCGCAAAAGGCTTGATTTGGGCATCTCTTCTTCGCCACGTTCTTCACCACCTACAGGACCACACCATTACGGGGGAACAGTGGTAGAGCATTTCTCGCATGCATCACGCTCGATGACGGCTGTTGAGCACTGTGAACTGAATCGCATTAAGGTGAATCTTCGCCTTCAGGAAAAGGAGGACCACCTCTCACGCATCTGGGAGACCCAGCTCACCTTGTCTGATCGAACATCAGGATCCGATTGCTACACAATTCTTCTCATCGTGATCAACACCGTTTTCAGGCGCTTCAGCCGAGCGCTAGGCAGTGCATCTTAGGAGCTTCATAGCGGCTACCCTCAAGTTGTCGGACACGACCGCGAGCTGGCTGTCGCATCGGGCCTGCAACAAGCTACGGAGGCAGGAGGCGGTGCAGGTAGCATGATATTGGGCTGCAGCGTAAAGCATACTCGTCTACTCGTCCAGAGGCTCCCTCTGCTAATGGGAGAGGGTTGCAAGGGTCTTCAGAGCTTGGTACCTAGGAGTTGCGGCCTAAGGGCAAGTCGGCGCTTGGAATGATGGCAACGTAGGCTTCGGTGCTGCAATCTAGAGTATCCAGACTCCGTCGAGTGCATTCAGTGTCAGCAAGATAGCTTTCAAAACATCAGTACAGGCTTGAGCTCAGGCTGTAGTGACATTGGTTTTGACTTGAAATCTCCCATCTCGCCCACCGTTGGCGAGTCCATCACAACGCGCCCACTTCAGGCACCTCCGCTTCATGAAGCCCATCAAATTGCAGTCGTGACGAAGCTCCCGTGATTCTGTTGTTGTAGGCCTAAGGTATCTTGATGATTGATCCAAGTTGGCGTGCAGAAGATTGCGTGTCTTGTGGTACGAGCTGGGGACTGGAAGGAGCTTGTGCCTGAGGCAGCAGCAAGAGTAGCCCGGATCTCGCCCGACGCCGCCGGGAACAATTTCATTGGACACCCCAGCACCGCGAGGCATTCATTCTAGCAGCTTCTTCAGATGGTACCGGCTTCTTTACGAACCATTTGACTTGCGGCTCCTTTCTTCCAACTTCGAGTTCAGCATTGCAGCGGTGGGTGATCACGTCTCGCCAGGTACGTGTTCTCCCATGCCCACCCACCCTCCTTTCAATGATGATACACATAGCTGGCACCAGTCCTAGAGACTTGTACTCTTTACCATGCGGAATAGCTTGAGACATTTTTACCTCTCCGTTCTGATTGAACTTCACACGCCATTCTACTACGATCGTTGAGCTCGGAACGTCGGCTAACATTGATCAGACTCATAGTGAGCTTCTCCACCGACACAATTCCCCCGGTAAGCACCTTTCACGACTCGCCTTCCTGTTTGAAGATGAGACATATAGCTGGCACCAGTCCTAGAGACTTGTACTCTTTACCATGCGGAATAGCTTTTGAGATTCATCTCTTCGTTCTGATCAACTTAACACGTCCCAGCAAGCACTTCATGAGCACACACGATCAGGAAGCACCAACTGACAATCAATGGCAACAGAGAAACTTCACTCGCCCACTTCGCGCTGCTTCTCCGATAATTCCCTCCCGCCATGGTGCTCCACAACCCCAACAATTGGCATTGGGTGAACAAGGACGTCGGTGCTTGGACACAAGACTATCTGACGTCTGAGCTGGTTGGCACCACAGCGAGCAAAGATGATGGAACGAGTGCGGAGATAAGCAAGTTGATGAGCATGGAGGGCGACGTGGATGTCTCACAGAGGAAAGGGAAGGTCATTACCATCTTCGACGTGCGGTTGCAGCTGGAATACACTGGCAAGGTGCCGTTGAAGGAGAGCGAGAAAGCAGAGGGGCAGACGGAGGATACCAAGGACGTGAGCGGTACCATCACCATCCCGGAGGTTGCGCATGATACCGAGGAAGACGAGTATGTCGTATGTCTCATAGAGCTTCTGTTCTTTTGACCCGGCCAGAGCACACTAACATTCGGTGCAGTTTGAGGTAGAAGTCTACAGCTCAGACCTGAGCAAGGAGCCTGTCAAGGAGCTTGTGCGGAAGGAGATTGTCCCTCAGCTACGGAAGAAGTTGCAAAAGCTTGGCCCACGCCTAATACAAGAGCATGGCAGGGACATCCAGCATGCAGCCGGCCAGGATCCATCCGCTGGCTTCCCTCGGCTGAAGGTGCTGGAGAACTCGTCTGTCCCGAAGCCAAAGGATGGACAGACAACCACCAACGCGACAGCAGGCGCTGCCAACGGCCCGAAGATCAACGTCACTAGCCTCAGCGATCAGCAGGAATTCCGCACAGAAGCATCGCAGCTCTTCGAAACATTCACCGACCCTCAACGTATCGCCGCTTTCACACGTGCCCCGCCGAAAGTCTTCGAGGGTGCCAAGGAAGGCGGCAAGTTTGAGATCTTCGGCGGTAATGTGTCGGGTGAATTTACCAAGCTGCAGCGGCCGACGTACATCGAGCAGAAGTGGCGGTTGGCGCAGTGGCCCCAGGGTCACTACAGTACGCTGAAGCTCAAGTTTGAGCAGAATGATGTTGATGCTGTTACGGTTATGGTGGTGAACTGGGAGGGCGTACCGGTGGGTAGTGAGGCTGACACGAAGAAGAACTGGGAGATGTATTATGTGGAGTCGATTAAGAGGTAAGCGTGTTGTCTGAAGGTGGGCGATGAATTGTGCAGACGCTAATGATTGTTAGGACGTTCGGCTTTGGTACGGTGCTGTGAGGCATGTGTGGATGTGGACGAGGTATGAGCACCATTCTCGTGGACTCTGCACCATGTGAGATTTGCAGGTTCTTGCCCTTTTCACGGCGATCAACAAGATTATGAATAGAGCTACAACCCATACTAGACCTTGCTCTGCACGTTCCGCCTCTCACTGTTCTCACCTGGTCCCTGTCACACGTATACAGATAACACGACAGTGCGGACGCATTCCCTGATATCAACGCAGAGAAGCCTCGCCGTGATCTGGGCCGCGCCAATAGCTTGCATGCTTTGACCGATGTAGGCAAGAAGGCGCATTGAGGCTCGTAATCGATGCGATGGGTAGCTAAGGCATGTAATGTATCGCGACAAGCGGCACGTTCGTGACGCCTTGGCCTGTGCTGTGCGCCGACCGTGGATTGAATGATCGGAACATGATGAGAGCGACAACAGATCGCATTTCAAAGAGATACATGTAAGTGTACGGAGGGAGGCCAAAGATTTGCGATCATGTCGTGACGGGGCAATCTCGGCTCGTAAAATAGCGGGATCTGTACAATATTGGCGCTCAAACCCCACCATCGAGGCACTTTGGCGGAGTGGTTAACGCGCTGCCCTGCTAAGGCAGTTCCGTACGTCCAACGTTCGACCCCACCCACTCAGTGCATCCACTAACAACTCTCCAGTTCGGGAGCGTGTGGTATGTCGATCTTCACTCAAGATTTGATTGAATATGTCGCTAACTTGATTGAAGTTCGAATCACACAGGTGTCGATTGATTGAACATTGGTTGATCCATCAATCAATTACTTTTACTTGCTATCTTTTTGCTCTCCCGCGATCCTCCAGTGATCCGCGTGCCTTACGATGCGACATATGACAGTATATCGGCAGGCACTCTCATTCAATAGCAACCTCGAGATGAAAAGTTCGACCGTCTTTTTACATCACGTGGCTACCCCAGTCCCTCGGGCGAGACGGGTCGTTCCGGTACCTTCGCCAAAGTCGTACAGCCGAATCTCGTTCCCGCCAAGGAGACATGACGAACGACGCATCAGCAGAGCAGATCAGCCACCTACAACGTTGCGCATGAAGACTCGCGGCCAATGCAATCTGCCCTCGCCACATCACTGAATTACCACAAACACTGCGCTTTGTAGCGACCAGACGACATCGGCTTCAATCTCCATCTACTCTCCTTACCGCCCCCACGAACCTCCCCAACACCCGCAGACATTGCGCGCCCGGCCACCAATTTGACATCATTCCAGCGAGGTTGCAGTTGACGGGATCCTCATCTAGACCAACGCCAGCTTTCGCGGTCCCGTTCGCGTCCCCCAGGAGGTCATCTGCACTTGCGTTACCGGCCTACCAGTCTTCGGTCCGAGACACGAGGCACAGCACAGCACATCACGTTGAAGAGAAGAGTAAACGACAAGGGACCTGCAAATCAATTCAGACCCACAAGAGGAAGCGCAAGCCATTGAGCTGCGCGGACAGCATCAGCAGTAAAGATGTCGTCGGTTATGAGAAGCGTCAAAAATGTCACCAAGGGTTACTCGTCAGTGCAGGTCAAGGTTCGAAATGGTACGCAGTTCTGCGGACACCCTACTGCTGGCAACTGCAGCTCGCGAGATAGCAGTGAGTGGAAGATGCTAACCGCTTAAACAGCCACCTCGAACGATCCTTGGGGCCCTACAGGCACCGACATGGCGGATATCGCGAAGATCACGTTCAATTCTTCCACCGATTTCTACGAGGTCATGGACATGCTTGACAAACGCCTCAACGACAAAGGCAAGAACTGGCGCCATGTCCTCAAGTCCCTGAAAGTACTGGATTACTGCTTGCACGAAGGGTCAGAGCTAGCAGTCACATGGGCGCGGAAGAACATCTACATCATCAAGACGCTCAGAGAGTTCATATATTTGGATGAAGAGGGAAGGGATGTTGGCGCGAGCAGTGAGTATAAGTGTCTAGCTCATGTCACCTAGCAAGAGAGATGCTGACAGGAAGAAAGTCCGGCACTCTGCCAAGGAGCTTACGAGCCTGATACTGGACGAAGAGCGCCTGCGAGGCGAACGCGCAAATCGCGGCTCTTGGAAGTCGCGCGTCACCGGTCTCGAGGACATGGGAGGTATGGCTGGCTATGCAGGTGGTGAAGGAGCCGCCACACCCCGCCGACGAGCACGCACCCGGCCAACGAACGAAGAAGACGATCTTGAGTACCGACTCGCGCTCGAAGCTTCCAAAAATGAAGCCGAGGCCGATGCCATGCGCAGGGCAGGCCACACACAGCCGGAGCCCGACGATGATGATGATCTCGCCAAAGCTTTAAAGCTAAGCCAAGAGGAGGAGGAATTGCGCAAGCGCCAGTTGGAAGACCAGAACAATACGAACTTGTTGTTCGATGATGCACCTGCGCAGGCACCGCAACCGACGGGCTTCAATCAGGGCTACCAGCAACAAGCGGCGGTGGACTGGTTCGGGAACCCTGTTGAGCAACAACAGCCACAGCAGACTGGTTTCTTGAACAATGCGTACAGTCAACCAACTGGGTATCAGAACAACTTTGGCTACAATCAATCGCAGCAGACCGGCTACGACCAAATGCAGCAACCTCAACAGCAGTTCCTTCAACCACAAAACACATACAACCCGTGGGCGCAGCAAATGAACGGCAATGGCCTTGGTCAGCAACAGCAACAGCGACCCATTCAGGAACAGCCCACTGCTCAACCTGGCTCGAACAATCCTTGGGCAACATCAAACCCAATGTCAACCCCGATGCAAGCTCAGCCGACAGGATCCAACAATCCATTCGCCACTCAGCAGCCGCAGCAACAGCGAACCGCGCAGCCGAGTTACGCGAACAAGGCGCCTACACTGTCGATGCTGCAAGAACAACAGACTGCCAATCAGTTCAATCAGCGACCAAACCCCATCACCAACTTCCAAGCACCCCAGCCCACCGCTTCGCCTGCTCAAAGCCAGCCCGCCGCAGTACCTCCACCGCAAGACCCATACCAGGCTCGTCTCAACGCACTTCTCTCCTCAGGCGAAGGGCAAGACACTTTCGGCAACGTCGGCGACAT
Source organism: Salinomyces thailandicus (assembly GCA_005059885.1). Classification (NCBI taxonomy): domain Eukaryota; kingdom Fungi; phylum Ascomycota; class Dothideomycetes; order Mycosphaerellales; family Teratosphaeriaceae; genus Salinomyces; species Salinomyces thailandicus. The sequence continues at coordinate 93,110 of NAJL01000063.1, read as the reverse complement.
GCGTATCCCTGCCCAACACACCGCGCCTGGCACTTTTGTGAACTCGGCCGGTGCTGGGTCAATGGGTAGGCTGGAAGCAGCGAAGACTGGTAACAACCCTTTCTTTAGCCAGCAGCAGACAGCGGCGCAAATGCAGTATCCAGCGCAGACTGGTCCGGTCGGGTTTGGCGGCATGCAGAGTCAGCCTTTCGGTGGCGGCAACAACCCGTTTGGCGCGAGGCCTGCACAGCAGCAGCAGCAGCAGCAGCAAGGGACGCAGGGGGGCGGCAGTCTAATCGACTTCTAGTGCTTGCTGTGCATGACAGAAGCAGTGACCCAAAACGTGTGGCGAGCGAAGCAGAATGCAGATTGTGTGTAGCAGAGCATGGTATGTCTCAGCACAAACTTTAGGCGTCGCGGACAGGACTCATCAGAAAGCAAACGGCGTCATCTTTGATACCCGAGTTCTGGCGGTATTAGATTATTGTATGGGGAAGGTCTATGTATACGACATCTGAAGCGATTGATCCTGCAATGTTGCTATCCCTGGTTGGAGCATCTTGTCTTTGTCGACCACCTTTCCATTGCTGTCTACATGATGGTCCAGTCCGCGAGGATGAGGCTATATGTAGTACTTGTCGGTGTTCGTAGACCCATGAGACCAGGTGGAAGATGCATGGCCAGTCCAATGGAAGGTATTGAAGTGCTTCCTCATACCGCCGTACAACATACATCTTACACTTATGCCGCACCTAGCCGATACGCCCAGTACTGCTGGTGGTGGGGAAGCTCCAGTCGCCACTGCCGCATCAGCCTGAGGCAGCTAGGACGGAGCTTAGGTCAGCAGGGCAGCATCTGGATCGTCTGCGCGTGGTCTCTGCAAGTAAACCAGAACACATCACCGCCGACAGGCATACACCCTATCTCGACTCATCCCTAGCATTCCTGTATATGAGTTTTCGCCACTCTCTGCACCGACTCTAGTCACGCCAATAATCGATGAGCGACAGCAAGCATGCTGCGATCCCATCTTTGCCAATGCAGTAAACGCCTCGCCTCTGGTAGCAACATCGCTGCCAGAGGCTTCTCTAGCTTCGCGCGCAATGAACCCCGATCCGCGCTGGTAGCAAAGCGCAGAGAGCTGGGCATTACGACCTACAACCGCTTCACTTCTCAGCACAGGCAATATGCCGCAGCCGCCGAGCAGACCAAGGGCGTTGACCCATCCGATAGCTTCCTGAGTGGGAACACGGCGAATTATGTGGACGAGATGTATATGGCGTGGAAGGAAGATCCGAGCTCGGTACATGTGTCATGGCAGGCATACTTCAAGAACATGGAGAGTGGTGACATGCCCATCAGCAAAGCCTTCACACCTCCACCTACCATCGTGCCACAAGTGGGTGGCGTTCCTCAGCTGACCCCTTCGTCGGCGCCTGGTCTAGAAGCAGGGCAAGGCTCGGATGTGATGAACCACTTGAAGGTGCAGCTGCTGGTACGAGCATATCAGGCAAGAGGACATCACAAGGCCAAGATCGACCCCTTGGGCATCCGCAACGATGCGCACGCCTTCCCATACAGCAAGCCGAAGGAGCTGGAATTGAAGCACTACAACTTCACCGAGCAGGACATGGAGCAGGAGTTCACGCTTGGCCCGGGTATTCTCCCACGCTTCAAGACTGACGGGCGTGAGAAGATGACCCTTCGAGAGATTATCGATGCTTGCGAGAAGATTTACTGCGGTCCTATCGGTATCGAGTACATTCATATCCCGGATCGCGAACAGTGTGATTGGCTCAGGCAGCGTGTCGAGGTCCCAGCAGCCTACAAGTATTCCGTGGACGAGAAGCGCCGTATCCTGGATCGCCTCATCTGGTCTTCTTCGTTCGAGAACTTCTTAGCCACAAAGTATCCCAACGACAAGCGTTTCGGTCTGGAGGGTGGCGAGTCGCTGATTCCAGGTATGAAGGCTCTGATCGACCGTTCCGTCGACTATGGCGTCAAGGACATTGTCATTGGAATGCCCCACAGAGGTCGTCTGAACGTGCTCTCCAACGTGGTCCGGAAGCCGAACGAGTCCATCTTCTCTGAGTTTGGTGGTTCCGCCGAGCCATCTGACGAGGGTTCCGGTGACGTGAAGTATCATCTGGGCATGAACTTTGAGCGTCCTACTCCGTCCGGCAAGCGCGTGCAGCTGTCGTTGGTTGCCAACCCGTCGCATCTGGAGGCTGAAGACCCGGTCGTACTCGGCAAGGCTCGCGCTATTTTGCACTACAACAACGACGAAGAGCAGGCCCAGTCAGCTATGGGAGTACTGCTTCACGGTGACGCGGCTTTCGCTGGTCAGGGAATTGTGTACGAGACCATGGGCATGGCTGCTCTTCCGGAGTACCACACTGGCGGTACTATTCACATCATTGTGAACAACCAGATTGGCTTCACCACTGACCCACGTTTCGCTCGCTCCACGCCATACTGCTCAGACATTGCCAAGTTTGTCGATGCGCCCATCTTCCACGTGAATGGAGATGATGTGGAAGCAGTCAACTACGTCTCTCAGCTCGCTGCCGACTGGCGCGCCGAATTCAAGAAGGACGTTGTCATCGACATGATCTGCTACCGTAAGCAAGGCCACAACGAGACGGACCAGCCTTCGTTCACTCAGCCACTCATGTACAAGCGCATCTCCGAGCAGAAGCCGACCATTGACCAGTACACCAACAGGCTACTTGAGGCCAAGACGTTCACCAAAGATGACATTGACGAGCACAAGAAGTGGGTCTGGGGTATGCTTGAGGACTCGTTCGCGAGATCGAAGGACTACCAACCGACGGCCAAGGAGTGGCTGACGAGTGCTTGGAACGGCTTCAAGTCGCCCAAGGAGCTGGCAACCGAGGTCCTGCCGCATTTGCCTACTGCAATCGAACCTGACACACTCAAGTTTATTGGAAAGGTCGTTGGCGAGGCGCCCGAGGACTTTAATGTCCACCGCAACCTGAAGCGTATCTTGAGTAACCGCACGAAGACCGTGCAGGAAGGCAAGAACATCGACATGTCTACTGCCGAAGCTCTTGCATTTGGTTCGCTGTGCATGGAGGGCCACCACGTCCGTGTGTCTGGTCAGGATGTCGAGCGTGGAACTTTCTCTCAGCGTCACGCGGTTCTGCATGACCAAGAGTCCGAGAGCACCTACACTCCGCTCAAACATGTCAGCAAAGACCAGGGCTCGTTCGTCATCACCAACTCTAGCTTGTCAGAGTACGGTGTCCTTGGCTTCGAATATGGATACTCGCTCTCCTCACCGTCTGCGCTCGTCATGTGGGAAGCCCAGTTTGGTGACTTTGCCAACAACGCTCAATGTATCATCGATCAGTTCATTGCGTCTGGCGAGGTCAAGTGGCTGCAGCGTTCTGGTCTCGTCGTGAACCTCCCTCACGGCTACGACGGCCAAGGTCCTGAGCACAGCTCCGGCCGTATGGAGCGTTTCCTGCAGCTATGTAACGAAGACCCGCGCATCTTTCCGGCACCGGACAAGCTGGACCGACAACACCAGGACTGCAACATGCAGATCGCCTACTGCACGACTCCTGCCAACGTCTTCCACATCATGAGAAGGCAGATGAACAGGCAATTCCGCAAGCCGCTCATCTCGTTCTTCTCGAAGAGCTTACTCCGCCACCCGCTGTCTCGCTCTAATATTGAAGATTTCACTGGCGAGTCGCACTTCCAATGGATCATTCCGGACCCGGCGCACGAGGGCTTGGGTGACTTCAAGCTCCAGCCGAAGGAGGAGATCAAGCGCGTGATTCTCTGCACAGGTCAGGTGTTTGCCACACTATTCAAGCACAGGCAGCAGAACAACATTACCGACACCGCCGTCACCCGTATCGAGCAGCTCAACCCTTTCCCATGGCAGCAGCTGAAGGAGAACCTGGATTCCTACCCCAACGCCGAGACGATCGTCTGGTGTCAGGAGGAGCCGTTGAACGCCGGCGCCTGGTCCTTTACCCAGCCGCGTATCGAGACCTTGCTGAACAACACCGAGCACCATGACAGGAAGCACGTCATGTACGCTGGACGCAACCCTAGCGCCTCTGTCGCTACTGGGCTCAAGTCTACGCATATGAAGGAGGAGCAGGATCTGCTGGAGATGGCGTACAATGTCAAGCAGGACAAGTTGAAGGGGGAGTAGGGTCCCTTGTGGCTCAGACGACTGGCTAGGTGGACGTTGAGGTGAGAGGGAGGATGATGGAAAAGGAGCGTGCATGACCTTTTCACATGCGGAGGTGTTTAGTGTACATATTGGTGACTCTTTTCCGTAGGCATGGCGTACGTGTCGGTCTTTCTTCGCACTCTCCCTTTGCGATGCGTCGCCTTATAAACATGTGTTTCCCCGACCGTCTTATCTTGATGGCGTTGCAAGGGCGAGGCATGTTGTTATATCGTAGGTGTGTTCGGAGGCGAAGTGGAGTCGATGGCCCAAGCGCCTCAAACGGAGGCGTTCAGGTGGCTCGGCCCAGCCCACCAACCCACATACAGCTCCAGGTGCTCCCTGATCCTTTTGCGGGTAAGCAATTGATACACCGCAGCACGTCACCTCTCTTGAGCTACCTTCCGACAGGCTTGAGCAAGAGACATATGCTGTGTGATAGTGAAGCGATTTGGATCCTAGAGCTTCTGTTCGCTTGCGGGTGAAGTCGGAAGAAAAGGTTGGCACGCGACCAGCTGGAAGTGCAGGAAGGTGTATTGGACGTCAGAATCGCTGCGTGCAGGTGAAAAGGTACCAGAGCAGGCTCATTCTTAAGCATGGAGACGACAGATCACCCGGTCGTGGAGGCGGAACGCAAGAAGGATGAAGCATTGGAGCCGCATCTCGCCGAGCCCAAGCCGCAGCAAGCACGAGTGCTGGTCGACGAGAAGGCGCAGAAGGAAGGACCGGACGTAACTTCCACTTCTGTCGAGCCTCCCATTCCCAACACAGGCTCCACGACGACCTCCGCCGCACCCGTGCCCAAGTCAGCAGCATCCGCCTCTTCACAATCACCAGCGTCCTCACCTCCCGCCTCTCCCCCGCAAGTGATGGAGAACAGAAGGAGTCAGACCAGAGAAGATTACTACTCCTCCCGCCCGAGATATGATCGCCTGGGCAACCCTATACCTGGTCGTAGAGCTGGAGCTATGGGTGCCGTCTACGGGAACAGCTCTATCAAGCTTCCGGGCGACCTCGGTGCACGAGACCCACGAAGGCCAAAATCACCAGCACCACCTCAAGCGTTGCCCGGTGATCTGGGCCCAAATGACCCTCGGCGATCGCGAAGTGCGAATGCTAGCCCCGCTCCGACTGCCCGGACGCACTCTCGGCAGACGTCTCTGGAAGGTAGCGAGGTTGATGGAGCTAGGTTAGAGGAGGACTCGCCACGGCCTAGCAGCCGGCATAGTCAGCAAAGTGGTAGGTTTAGCGATGGCGAGGGTGATTTGGATAACGACAACGATACGGATGACGATGCTGAGCGTGGCCGAGAGAGAAAACGGCCGGAGCCGGGGCGGACGACGGCTGGGAAGAGTATTAATTTGAGAGAGGGGAGTGTAGATTCTATTGCGTTGAATCCGCCGCCACCGAAAGCGAAGCCCGATCCGACAAAAGGCCAGTCGAAGTTCAACTTCCAAATCCCAAAGGATCCCAAGATTCGTGTTACTCCACCGGGAGAGAAGGACCAGAAGAAGCGGGTGCACCCTAGCACAGCTTTCGATGCTCCTCCATCCCACTCCGGATACTCCACACCACTCGGCGGGAGCGATGATGAGAGTCATATCGAACTAAGAGCGGCGCAGAAACTGAGTCTGACCATGTCTGCGATTCACTCCACTCCGTCAGCGCACCGAGTCATACGCCAGATCATTCGTGGCGATTACGCCTACTTCCAGCGCCAGGCTGAAGAGGGTCGTAAGCGACAGCGGATGTATCTTGTCGCCACGGATTTGTCGCCCGAGGCCGAATATGCTCTTGAATGGACCATTGGCACTGTCCTTCGCGATGGTGATACGCTCTTCGCTGTCTATGCCTCAGATGAGGACACTATCGCTGGAGGCGGCGGAGGTGAAGGCGGCGTCGAGATTGGCCACGGTGCAGAAAGCGTCAAAGACACAGCCGCTATCGTCCGCGACCTACCCACTACCAATGCCGCCATGCCGCCGCCCTCATCCGCAGCAGCAGGACCAGGCCCATCACCCCTCTCTCGCACCTCACTCAACGCCGATCAAGCCCCTCGAAGCCACAGCCGTGGCGTCTACAGTGCCGCCGATACCGAAAGACGCCGGGCGACCGAAATCATCACAAACCGCTGCACCTACCTCCTCCGCAAAACCCGCCTTCAAGTCCGCGTCGTCGTCGAGGTCTTCCACTGCAAAAGTCCACGCCACATGATTACCGAAGTCATCGACTTCCTCTCCCCAACGCTCACCATCATCGGCAGTCGTGGTCGTAGTAACGTCAGAGGCGTGCTGCTCGGCAGCTTCAGCAACTACCTCGTCACGAAGTCCTCCGTCCCAGTCATGGTTGCGCGGAAGAAATTGCGGAAACATGGGAAGGGTGGTGGGGTGGTGAGGAATCGTGATGGGACTGTTGTGCCGTACTCGGGTTCGGGGAGGAGTGGGCGGTTTTCGAATGTTATCGAGGCACCCAAGGGGAAGGGGTTGAGGGTGCAGGGGTGGGATAAGGTGGGAATTGATTAGTTTTCACTTTCTATTTCCTGGCTACTTGAGCAGGCGGTAGAGATGAGATGATGTCTTTATGTGTGCACGATTGTTATGATCGCTAGGATCCTCAGCAGAGAGGAAGGGATGGTGATGGGCGTATGAATGTGTCTGTCATGACAGAAGCTGTGTTCGTCCTGGAGACAAAGTTCTGGCTAGGCTCACCGTCGTGGGGCTTGTGCGAAGAGACTCTGCCCAGAGGTATTCCACAGAGATTTAGAAATCCAAGTGCGTCTTGAGTGCGATGGAAATATTGACATGAGGCGTCTCGTCTGGTGCATCCATGTTGGGCGTTGCTTCTCGTGAAGGATTGCTTTGGGACATCTGAAGGTTGCATTGTTCCGGCTTAGCTATTGGCTGCTCTAGACGACCAGATATCAACATGAGCTTGTCGGGTCAAGCAATGTTGGCATTCAGTCGTGGCAGTGCTGTAGTGCTTGTCGTTGGCTAATCGGTCAGACCGAGATCTCCCGTCCAAGCCAGGCATCTGTGCATCCTTCCAACTTCCAACCTCATCGCGCGTGCACGCTTATCGACTAGACCCTGACCGAGCACATCCGGTCTATCCGAGTCGCCGAGCTCCGATGTATCGCTCTACACTCGGTCCTGACCTGTACACTCATATGGCTTAGTTCATCTGCAGTCCTCGATGTTGACCTTGTGCATAACAGGATACATCTTCGCATGCTCAATAGTAGGTGAGGTCAAAGTACCACCATATCCAACACGTAAAAGAAACCCCTTCTCCGCACCCACGCGACCCATCCCACAAAGCTTCTCTACACCGAAGCTTTCGCTTGTCGCCGGCTTCTCTCACGCACCTGCCTGTTTGGGACTAAGCCGTCGGGCTCTCCACAGTGCTGGCTCGGCTATTGCATGCCGCCAGCGCCGCTACCAGATTTTCGGCTTCGAGCCTTACTGGAATGGGCGATGCTCGCGGTGCCTGCACGGATGGCTCGTATCCGACTCGTTCACGGCCTATCTGCACTCGCGATACAGCACGAGGGACACGGGAGACGTCACCGCGGTGGTACGGCAAGCGTTAGGGGTAGGAGGAGACGGCGAGGTTAATAATCGATCAGCCGCCCCTCTTCTGTTTCGTCGGTCTGTAGTACACCCTTCGCTCGCAATCGCCGTGTATCGATACCAAGAACCATGGCAACGGCTGCAGGCTTAGGCGGCGTGGCCGACCCTCGTTCCGGCGACCAGGCAGATTATATCGGCACCACGCACGACACCCCCCGACACAATGCCCAGGACAAGCGACGGCACAGTCTAATGTACACCGACTCCAGTATATCTTTCGAGGAATACAACTGGTGGGCCGACCGTTCGCGTGAGTATGAGAAGACTCTTCCCACCGCCGGCGCCGGCATGCAAGGCATGCTCGCCACGCTCCTAGGCAAGAAGAGCAAGACCGAGACCGAAGGCGTTCAGCCCGGCGTCTCGACCGGTCTTAAACAGCCCCGGCCCGAGGCCGAGAAGATCAAAGACGAAGGCGGTAAGCCTGCCGACTCGCCGGACGAGAAGGCGCTGGATGAGCAGAGTGGAGGCTCGCAGTCCTCGCCTACGCGCAATAATGTTGATCAGTATGGCATCTCGGAAGAGGAATGGTATCATGCTCAGCGCGCCGTGCGCACGGCTACTTGGGGCTCGGTCTTCTATTTGATCACTACGGATATCCTGGGTCCTTTCAGTGTGCCCTGGGCTATTAGTCGCATGGGCTATGGCCCGGGTGCGGGTCTGTACATTGGCTTTGGCCTTTTGGCCGCCTACTCTGGCACTCAGCTGTGGAAGATGTTTTGCAACTTGGATTCGACCAAGTATCCTCTGCGCAATTATGGCGATCTGGCCTTTCGTATTTGTGAGTAGAGCTGCTGCGAATGTATCGGGTGGTTATGGAGCTGACGCTTATTAGACGGCAACTGGGCTCGCTTGCTCGCCAACGTGCTTCAAAGCTTTCAGTTCTTCCTGAACGTTACGATTCTTATTGTCAGTAACGGTCAGGGTCTTGGGCAGATGGTCGCAGGCGAAAGTGGCACGGGCAATATTTGCTTCGTTGTTGCTGAGCTTATCTTTATGCTGTGTGGCTTCGTCTTGGGTCAGATCCGTACCCTGCAGAGACTGGGCTGGCTAGCAAACTTGGCTGTCTGGTTGAACATTATTACGATCATCATGACCAGTAAGTGTTTGCTGTCAGTCTCTATACACGGGCGAGATGTACTAACGACAACCAGTGGTTGTGACAAACAAGTACCCGCCTAACTTCGACGCCGTCAACTCCTCTTACCCTGAGATCCAGGGTCCGGTCGCAACATATGCAAATTGGCCTCCCTACACTGAGCTCAATGACCACATCAACGGCCTCATGCAAGGTGTTTACTCCTACGGCGGCGCGACACTCTTCAACGAATTAATGTCCGAAATGCGTCGACCCCACGACTTTTGGAAGGGCCTTATCTGCGCTGAGTTCTTCATCATCAGCGTCTATCTTATTATGGGCATGGTCGTCTACAGTGCGCAAGGCAATTACTGCTTCAATCCGGCCTACCAAGGCATCCCCAACTCTGCCTACTCTTGGCAAACTCTCGGGAATGCTCTGTCGTACATCACCGGTGTCATTGCCGCGCTCTTGTACGGCAATATTGGCATCAAAGTCTTCTACGCCGCCGTCTTCCGCGACCTCTTCCACTTCCCTCCCTTGGACGCCAAGGCCGGTAAATGGATATGGGTTGCTATCGTCCCTATTTACTGGGGCTTGGCTTTCGTTGTCGCTGCGGCCATTCCACAGATCAGCTATATCTCTGCTTTCGTCGGCGCAGCCTGCATTCTGCAATTCAGCTACACCTTCCCGCCTATCCTCATGGTGGGTTACCACTGCCAGAAAGACGCTATCCGTGAGGACGAAGGCTTCGACCCTACGACTGGACAAGTTGTGAGGCATGACTCGGGTTTCACAAGGTACAAGCGCGGGTTTATGAAGCAGTGGTACCGGAACACTTTCGATTCGCTCTACTTCCTTGGCGCATTGGCTGTCGCCGGGCTGGGCATCTATTCGTCGGCTATTAGCATGCACCAGTCTTTCGCGAGTGGGACGATTACATCGTTTTCTTGCGATAATCCGGCGGGCTGAGGGCGCTGGGGCTGGCGCTGGCGGCCTGAAGGTGGGAATGCAGAGGTGTATGATTGGAAGGAGATGATAGTTTATACTTCGATACGCGGCTCTGGTCGAATGTGCAATCCACGCAAACTTCATTGTTCCTATGCCCGTCCATGTTTCGTAATTTTGCCATATTGTGAAATTACCGACCGTATGCGCGTGTAACGTCGTTTTAACAGTGGACCATGAAGGAAAGAGTATCTACGCTTTCGACGCTCATGATGAAGCTGAGACATTATCCTTTCTCACTAGATCGACGAATCATCAGGGGGCAAAATGAGGCCACAGACGTAGCGTACCTGTTGGCCGGCAATATTGGAGATAGGCCGGGCACTTGTATCCGCTGGCCGACTTCTGTCCCTGCACGCCATTCCAGCTTTGTGTACCTGCAAGAAAATCTCATGGGGGACCGCGAAGGCATCACTAGCATTTCCTTCTCGAAGACCCAAAAGGTGCCCCTGGATAAAATAACAATGACGAGACACGGAAGCATCTCACATCAGGCGGTGCTAGAGACCGCCGATGCCATTGGATTCACAATCCCCGATAAAGATGTAGCGGACTACGCAGAACTGTTGGAAAAGACGAAGAAGACCTATGAGCTCGTCTCATCAATGGATGATTACCAGCCCGAGCCGGACTTTGAAGCCACGCCGCGTAGGAATGTTCACTTTCCGACCGAAGCCGACAATCCTCTAAACGCCTGGGCATGGAAAGTCACCTGCCGCCACGACAACCCTACGCAACGCACGCTCGAAGGCAAGACAGTCTGCGTCAAGGACAACATCGCCATGGCAGGCGTACCTTGTCTTCTTGGCACAGACACTTTCACCGGCTGGACACCTGTCACAGACGCAACCGTCATAACCCGCGTCCTAGATCACGGCGGAACCATCAGCGGCAAAGCCGTATGCGAGAACCTCTCACGCGGCGCCGTCAGCGTCACTGCGGCAACGGGTCCCGTTCATAATCCATACGGACATGGCTACTCGGCTGGCGGAAGCAGCTCAGGAACGGCGGCTCTAGTCGCCAGTGGCGCGGCGGATATGGGAATCGGGTGTGATCAAGGCGGCAGTATTCGCATCCCTGCGGCTTTGTGCGGACTCTGGGGGATGAAGGCCACGCTGGGATTGGTGCCGTATAGTGGTATTGCTAGTAATGACGCGAGTGTGGATTACGTGGGGCCAATTACAAGGTCTTGTATGGACTGTGCGGTTCTGCTTGAAGCACTTGCTGGAGCGGATGGGATGGATGATCGACAGATTGCTGGGACGCCGTCCCCGGAGGCAGTACCGCGGTATGCTGCGCATCTTATTTCTACTCAAGAGCAAGGAGTGAAGGGTATGAAGATTGGGATTGTCAAGGAAGCACCAAATTCGACGCAGCGATAAGCAAGTACAGAGAGCTTGGAGCGGAAGTTACTGAAATCAGTATTCCCATTCAAGAGCACGCTCGGGCAATCTACTCCGTGTGGTCTAAGATGGGCAACCATCAAGGCATGTTAGGCCGAGCGACTGGCCGACGTCAAGTGATGCTCACGGACCTGTATCAGCAGAAGGGTCTGCCGTACACACAAGACGCTCTGTCCAAATTCAGCGCTTTTGCTTTGGAAGGCATGCTATCTGGAGAGTACGGATGGCAAAAATACCCCCTCACCTATCCTAAAGCCGTCAATCTGGGAAGGAAGATCAAAGATGCCTACGATGCGGCATTAGCTGATCAAGATCTACTGGTCATGCGGACAGTCCTGACCCCGGCAGATCCGCTACCGGCGGTCGATGCTAGCCCTCTGGAGCATATGCAGAAAGGAGCAGGCAAGCTTGAGAACACCGGAGTCTCTAACATCTCTGGGCATCCAGCTTTGGCATTTCCTATTGGTCTTGTAGAGTCTGCTGCTGACTCAAAAGTCAAGGTCCCTGCTAGCATGCAGTTGATTGGGCGTTTCTGGGATGAGGCGAAGATTATACAGGCTGGCTATGCTTGGGAGCAAGCAGTCGATTGGAGAAGCGTATAGATGGTTTGAAAGCTTGATGATGCAGTATCTGCGCTCAGTAGAAGTGGTGTCACATAGGGCAGCACATCGTCTTATTGTGCGCCAGCAGGCCATGTTCGAGAACAAAGATGGATCCTGGGGCTACAGTTCTCTAGAGTCCCAGATGATCTTCAATCTTATGAGTAAAGCAAAGACTTCCTGCAAAGACCAGACCACCTTCCTTTCAACTCTTCCAGCATTCATCGTGGCCTTCCCCTACAGCTCCCTCTCGCACGCTTCTTCTTGAGTGAATGTTAGTGCTTGTAGATCTCAAGTAGTCGGAAGTATTACTCACCGTGGTACGCGACAAAGTGCAGAACCACAATAGCGGCAATCGCTACCATGCTAGCTGGGATGCCCGTAGCGTTGTATAGGAGGATCCAGAACTCGCGGGCACGACTGTTGCCTTCCAAATCCATCTAGCAAGAACGCTTTGGATTTGCGCCGCGAACATGTTGGGTATTGCCCTGACAATGAACCACCCAGACGCCGACGAGTATAACAGCGACGCTGAGAAGTGCGACGTGGAAACCGAAGAAGTAGGACATCTCGATCTCACTTCAACCGTAGCCGTGCATCCCTGGAAGACAATTGTTGACAGATCTGCCTTCGGAGGAGAATACGGTGCCTTCACGTATGGTCCTGTTTGAGAAGGTCCGCGGTCGTGCGTCTCTGAACAGCAGTGATTGTTGTATGTGCTTTGAGAGTGGAATACGGTGCCTTCAACGTAGGTTGTCGTAGACTGAGAAAGAGCCGCGGTCGTGAATCTCTAAGAGAAGATCGTTGTTAGATGTGCCTTGAAAGTCAAATACGTTGCCTTTGTGGTATCTTGTTGATGGAGAGAAGGACTCACGGTCGGGCACGCCTGGCATACGATTGCTGCTGAGCATGGTTGCGCCGGTCGTCTCTTCTGCACTGCGACTTACTACCGCAGGTCGCGGATTCTGTGCGACGGCTTGAGGAGCGACGGCTTGAGGAGTGACGGCTTGAGCGGCGCGAGCTACGGGCTCTACTGCTAGGCCGCAGACATTCAGGTCAACGTCTCTCTGGTGGTCGTAGGACTTGGACCCGGGATCGACACTCTCGTTCTGGGTCTCCAGTGCAGACCTTCTATCATGAATGCTGACTCGTAGCTTGGCGGCGGTGTGTGCTGTTGCATACTCTGCTGTGATTGTGTCGACTGTCGTTATATGTCTCGTAGCAGCATGTGTGGAGCGTCTTCTAGAGGAGGTGTTGATTCGTACCCAGCTATAATGGTGAACGTCGGAAAGTTCAAATTGGGCAACAAGGAAGTTACAGATCGACTTAAGTAGCAGTTGCAGATTGACTTAAGTAGCAGTTGCAGATTGAGGTGAGTAGCAGTCGCGGATCGAGGAGTGCAAGCCTGCGATCAATGTGAAGAAGTTGCAAGTGATAGGAGGTGTAGCGATCTTAAAAACCCACCTATGATGCTATCGGGAGCAGGAACAGGTAGGCCAATTGCATCACCAAAAGACCTCGATGGGTCTGTTTCGGCATAAATCCTTCGCAGTATATTAAGAGCATCCTATTCCGCCCTTCAATTTCTCACAACCCAGCCTAGCCCATGAAAGAAATCACATCTGCTACTAGCATCTGGGTCGGGTATGACACCAATCATTGTGTAGTTGACGTCCATTGCTGCGAATCCAAACGAATCAGCTGCCTGGTACTGTGGCCAGTATGGCTTTGATGTTGCCGAGTTGCTGATGCTATTTGGGTCTTCATTGATCACGAATCCCAGGTACCAGTCCCGCATGATGTTGGCGATCGTTTCATTGTTGTTATTGCTCGGAGTATTGAAAGTACCCCAGAGAAAATCGCCGGTGGCACCGTGTAGTTGTGTGCCGGCGTTGAAGATTAATTTGTATGTTGGCATGCCGTAGTCCGAAAACGCCGAAGCCATGTAGTAGGTTGCTGGTAGACTAAAGTCAGCACTGATCATACAATGTGCGTTGGCATTTACGTACGGCAGTTGATGATGTAGTCACCATAGATCTGCTGTCTTTGGAAGAGAGTACTGTTGAAGTCGTCTGACGGATATAGTTGATAGAGCCTCGTAAAGAATGACGACTTGGCAAATGGGAAAATCTGCTCGAGATCTCTCGTCTCCATTTCCTGTGTGGTTTCATTCTTTGGCGAGTAATTGTAACCTTCGTAGCCGTTGTGATTGACTAGCAGTGGTACTTTCGTGAAGTGGCCCTGCGCTAACTCGTGCGATGGGAAGTCACGAACGATATGGCCATCCACTGACGGGCCATAGTAAAAGTCACCCCACCCGTAGAGACCGACAGTATGACCGAATTGGAATGAGTACTGCATGGCATCTGTGAGTCGCTCGGTGGTCTGCCGCCGCAGGCAGGTGATGTCGATACAATCGGTCGCAGCCAGCATCTGCCTGTACTGCGCTTCCAGGACGGTGTTGTTCTTGTAGCTTTGCCACCACTGGAATCGACGTCAGTGCAATGCGAATGAAATAAAGGGCACCATCTCACGTACCGGGTATTCGGGAATAGCAGCCTTGAAAGGTGGACTGGACACGCCACCGTACATGATCATCTGATCCGTCACGGAACCTCCACCTGCGCTGCCGCCAATGATCGTAACCTGTCAGAGTCAGCACCCTGTTTCAAAACATCTTCACCAAAGACTTGCCTGTGCGGGATCGCCGCCAAATGCACGGATATTCCTCTGTACCCAACCAAGAGCCGCTCGCTGGTCGAGCAGTCCAACGTTGGCGGAGCCGTCTTCGCGAATGGTTGCACCACTGAGAAACCCAAATGCGGCCAAGCGGTATTGGATCGAGACATAGATCAAGCCGCCTCTGGATTGGTCTACCATCAGATAGCCAGGGTTACTTTTACTAGAGCCCTGGTCGTAGCCTCCACCATGGATCTGCACAAGTACCGGCAGATACTGGCTGGCTGGCTGCGCTGGAGCCAAGACGTCTAACAACAGGCAGTCCTCATCACCGCCGACCGTGGCATTGGGTCGCCAGAAAGGAGTGCCTTGAACACACATCGGCCCTTGCACGGTGGCATCCATCACGTCTGCTGCGTCGTAGCCGCGATAGCTTTCGATGTCCACGGGTGGACGCCATCGTAGCTCCCCAACCGGCGCTTGAGCATATCGGATGCCGAACCAATTGATCACGCTTGAAATCCCTCAGATGGTGTTTGCGATGTGGCGGGAGGACGCTCTTACCTCTCGTTCTGCGCTCCTCTATACTTGGCGTATCCGAGATCAACGACATGCTCAGAGGAGGAACTTTGAGCAATTGCGAGCAAGGCATGGCCCAAAGGCGCTGACAGTACTGTAGCATGCATTGTAGGATGCACATTCGATGAGAGTGGGGAGAAGACATTAAAGACCTGACCTACCTTCGCCTCTACAGCGGGTACTACAGTATACTGTCCTCAAAGCGCATGCCATGCCGGATAGTGCGGATAGCACTAGTCATTTCACCTTCTATTTTGGAATAATGTCCCGAGAGAAGGCGGCGGTGGAAGAGGGGAAGAAGGCAAGAGCGGGAGCGGGTGCAGGGAGGGGAAGACGGATCTGAAGTCAAAGTTAAAGAGCCCAAGCATTGGCGAAATGGTGCAGAGCAAGACAGCTGACTAAGCCAATGTGTGGATGTCTTACCTTATCAACTATATCTTCTTCGGAGCCGCGGCCATGTCCTGTAATACTCTGAGCACCCTCATCATGACTGCCGTATTTAAACCGGCACTACACTCCTCACAAGCCTTCTTGATAATTGACAGGAGCGAATGCTCAGACCAAAAAAGCATTGGAGAAGTAGTAAGTACAACCTGACCTTCATCCAGCATCCCAACTTTCAAAGCCTTGACTGGCTCATGTGGATGCCCTTGTCCAACGACTCCAGACTCCGCGCTACCCTAAACATGAACAGCATCAACAAATCATATCTTCTTCGGCCGCTTGTTTTTGCCTGTCCCAGCATCCCCCTTCCCAGCTTTCCTATTCCTCGCAAAGGCCTCTTCCGAAGGCTCCTCCACCGGCAACCCTCTCTTAGATCCTGCCTTCTTCCCCTTGCCACCCTCACCACCATACTTTTCCTCCAGCTGATCAAAGAAACCTTCCGCTCTTCCCTTCTGCCGCTGCTGGATCATCGCCGCAAGTCCTGACATTCCGCTCTCGGCCGTTTTTCCTTTCCCGCGATTCGTTTTACTCTTCGGATCCGTCTCAATCTCTTCTTGAGCCTTCTCAGCATCCTTCGCCTCCGCCTCTCTGCGCTTCTTCTGCTGCGTCATGCGCGCATTTCTCGCCTTCTCCGTCTCATCCGCATACTTTGTATACCTTTCCACCTCGCCATCCGCAATCCCCTGATCAATAATCTCGCGGAATCTCTCCTCATCCTCCAGCATATCGCTCAGCATGACTTCTTGGTACAGTTTGCTCATACTTCCGCGATGCTTCTCATATGCGCGCAAGACATGCTCGCGCTCTTCTTCGCTGCCCTTGTAAGTGTTGGAGAAATTGGTGATGGTCTCTTCAGTCACGACATTCTCGAATTGCTCGCGGAAGAAGTTGTACCAGTTGAAGTCATCACCGTCTATGTCGAGCGAGTCGGAGGTGTTGCCGGTGGTGTCATAGCGGCGGCGTCGCTTCTCATCAGAGAGAATGGCGTAGGCGAATGCGACTTCTTGGAATTTTGTGTGTGCTGACTCTTTCTCATCCGGTCCGACTTTGTCAGGGTGGTGCTTGAGCGCGGCTTTGCGGTAGGCGGTTTTGATCTGGGCGGCGGTCGCGTCGTGGGCCACAGAGAGGACGGTGTACGGGTTGATGGTAGTGGGCGCATCATCAATCTCGAGGTCCAAGTCGGCAGCAGACATGATAAGCTGTTGTCTACTTGTAGCCGTGATGGGGTGGAGTGCGACTTGCCTGGTGGATGATGTCCCGAGACGCGCAACGCGAGGTGACGCGCCGGAGTCTTGGTAATCACATGCCGAGGCCGAGCTTCCCTTAACTTTTACATTCGGAACGCAACTTCCTCTTACACTGTACACGCCAGTCATGCCTCAAGCACGGGAGGAGGACAATAGCAAACACCTCGACTTTATCCGCCTTGCTCTCACGGAAGCCCGCAAATCCCCTCCCAAGCCTACCAACTTCTGCGTCGGCGCATGTCTCATCTCCAAGTCTTCCCTCCTCGCAACAGGCTACACACTTGAATGCCCCGGCAACACTCACGCCGAGCAATGCTGCTTCATCAAGCTCGCCCAGCGATACGGATGCTCAGAGGCAGATCTCGGACACTTCCTGCCTGAGGACATGGTGCTGTATACCACCATGGAGCCGTGTAACCAGCGGAGTGTAGGGAATGTACCATGCGTAGATCGCATTTTGAGTCTGAGGCGGAAGGATGGGAGACAGGCGATCGAGACAGTCTATACGGGTGTGGGTGAGCCTGAGACGTTCGTAGGCGTGAACCAAGGAAAGAGAAAGCTGGAGGAGGCTGGCATTACTGTGGTGCATATTCCAGGATTTGAGGATGAGATTCTAGCTGTGGCTACTGCGGGCCACGTCAAAGAGAGTGAAAGCATTGAATGAAAACGTGTCCAACTGGTATTCATGATGCGTGCTGTATTACTCGTACATGCCTGGTTCAGCCGTTCGCTCACAGACTCTACTGGTTGCCCCTCTGGCGATCCTCCTCGGCGTTCTTGGGCACCCCAATCATCTTTGGTACAGAGACAGCGTTTAGATGCCGGAAAGCCTGCAGCACAGTCGCAGTTAGCAGGTGTCTTGTCAACGGGGATACATTTTAGTAGAGCAAGCGTGAATCCTGGGTGAAACCAAGAAGAGTGTTCAACGCTCACCCTCCACAGCGACGTCTCCCAAACAAACGACCACAGATAGAACGTCCAGCCCTCCCCATATCGCCACCACGTAAATGGGTTCAGCAAACTCACATTGGCAATTCCAGAGTCTGGCAACTTCCCATCCCATTTGTCAGCCACCTTGGAGATTTTGTCTCCCTCCATCCAGATCTCAATCTCGCTCTTGATGATCTGCTCCTTTCCCAACCCTTTGACCACATATCTAGTCTCCATGTCCATGCGGATCGGGTTCCCAGCGTCCTTTACCTCATGGCTCAGGCGCTCAATTTCAGAAAAGGCAGACTGCAGGCCATACCACTGCGCTTCGTACTTGGCTCGGCCCTCCGCGATGGTGATGGGGTCTGCAAAGGTCGCCTCGTCTTTCCACAGGCCGAGCTTGGCCAGACTAGGGCGACCAGCGAAGAGATCAAGGACGCTGCCGACGATCGTCTTTTGGTGGGAGCTTAGCTCTACGCCTGGTGCGGTCTTGACGTTCTGAGACTCGATCTTGAGCTCGCCACGGTCGGTGCTGCCGGACATGGTTCTGGTGGGAGGTTGTTGGAAGGCGAATGGAGATCGGGATACGAATCCGATGATGGGTGTTTTGGGAGCGGTGATGAAAGATCTAGTGGTAGTTGAACGTAGGGTTTGCATTGGAGATTATAGATAGGGAATGATTAAAAGGATGTTTGTCTCCTTTGTGCTGCTTCTGGACCTCCGGGAACTGAATGGAGTTCATGACGTATCAGGCGCGTTGGTCGCGTCACGGTGACCGCGACATCAAAGCCCGCCCCCGATCGAGCGATGGATCCGAATGCATTGTGATTGGATGAGTATATACTGTACGCAGGACACAGTCTATGCAGTCAGAGTGTATCCAGCTTGAAGGTGAACATCAAAGGAATGCTACACTTAGGTACCTACACCTCACCTGCACCCATCTCAATGACATACCAGCATCCGGGCGATTCAGATCGTCTGTACCGGACAAGATCCACGGATTCGCCGGCGTCCGTTGGATAAAGGATGCCTGAGGCACAAACACCTCACACAAACCTTGCGGGAAATTTCCTCCAGCATCTGAACAGCGTTACTACCGTCAACAACACAGTCGATCTTCTTCAGACTTCCGAATGACCTCGACGAAGTTCATGAACCCTTCTATACCATCGCAAAGCTGGATGAGACGAGCATGCGATGCATTGCCTGCGCCAAAGACTCTTGAGCCAACACTCCTCGCTCTCATCTCATCAACAAACAGCCACCGCGTCTTCTCAGACTTCCTCCCGCGACGACATCCTGAGCTCAGCTCTCAGTCCAGTCTCATTGACTACTGCTCCGCGACTGTATCCCTTCCATCTATCCTATCTCACGCAGAGTCCACCGCCCACCCCCGCTGTAAAAAATTTCACACCACACAGACAACCCCCCCTCAAACGCTTCCTATATAGCTAGAGCTCGCCACCGGCAACCAAATCAGGGTGTTGCGAGTGTAGACAGGGAAAGCCAGAAAAATTCCACTTTGTGGAATGCCGATCATCTTGCGTTATGGTTTGTCACGCGTCTTTATCCACTATGGCGTCTAGTGATCAGATTGTTGGGTAACACTTCTTCTTGTTTGAATACCTGGGTAGACCGAACATGCTAGCTATGTTTGAATGTGCTGGCTGGACGTTCGTTTTTGCTGTACACTGATGAGTGGCAGCGCGGCAGCCGGCGGGGATATGAGGTCGCTGCCTCAACCGGCCTTCGTATGGTTCCCTTCTCCCCAGCTGTGCTGCACCTCTTTTTCGAAGAGCTAGCTGCTGAATTCAATAGCTGGCCATCCAGAAGTAGCCTGAGCACTGCCGTCCCACCTCCCGCGTCAACAGAATGACAGTCCTGCGATGGCAGCTTGCTTGTAGCACCTCAGAAATGCTGAGTGTTGTCGCCGCTGTGCTTCATACACCTCCGTGTTGCGAGTGCGAGACACCAAGTCGCTGCATTAACAACGGTCTCGTCGCTCTTACCGTATCTTTCGGCGAAGATCATCTCTCGATGAAGATCATCTCTCGGTGAAGATCATCTCTCGGTGAAGATCATCTCTCGGTGAAGACCATCTCTCGGTGAAGACCATCTCTCGGTGAATATCATCGTCTCGTCAAGAACCAGCCAACTCACTCCCAAGGCGCCACAATAACGCCACTCCCCTTCAGAGCTCCAGCATCGTATAGAGCAGCCATCTTCTCCCGCTTCACCTCCGCCTTTTCATCATGCCGTCTTCTTTTTTCATCAGTCTTTCTGCTCCATTCCTTCTTTCGCCTAGCATGATCGCGCTCCTTCTGCCCTTCCCGCTTGATCTGCGCATCCACTTTATCCCTCCCTTCCGGCGTCAGCATCCAAGGTTTAGAGAGGACGTCGCGTTTCCACTTGGCCGTCTCGATCCATGACTGCGCCTCAGCATTTGTATCTGGAATTAAGAACAACCGTTTCAGCTCGAGCTGGCGTTCATCGCGGAAACTATCGATGGTTCCCTTGACCTTCAACACATCGCCTATCGCTATTCGCTTGCCATCTAGCTGAAGACTAGGCCACCCCATATGCATAACCACTTCCACATTATCCACCTCTGTATTACTTGGCCATTCCGCTTCATCCCCTTTGGCTACCTGCCGTCTCTTCACTTTGACCACAAGACACGCCCCACTACCATCATCGATAGTGAGTAGAGTATATCTCCCCTCCGCTACACTCTCAATCTCCACCAGCAAGCCTACTACCCGCACGAATTGAATTGGGTGGTTGAGGTGAAAATATATGTGCTGACCAGCGAAGCCGGGTTCAGTACGGAGGGCGTGGACGTCGAGGCAGGTGACTTTGTTCCAATGGTAGAAGGTTGGAGAGGCTTCGAAGTAGCGACGTGGGTGGATGGGCGCGGGAGGCGTGGGGTTCATTGCATGTTTGAGAATGTGTTTGTGATCGCGTGGGAGGGGTTGCGCTTTTGCGACTTGGAAGGGGAGGCGTTGGTTGGAGGCATGACTGTTCCCGCCGATCATGTTGGTGGGGACGCGGTCGCCGGTGGATGAGCTTGGGTGAGCGACAGAGTGCTTCGCGCTAGGACGCCTTCTCACGTGAGCTGACGGCAAACGCTGGGTCTTACGCTAATGCACGATCTACCGAGGCTCTAGACCTACGGAGCTTGATCGAGCTCGTCTTGACTTTGGAGGTGTCAGAGCAAGATGCTTCAACATGTTTTTCAGGAGTATGATGGCGAAGATGAAACTGACGCTCGTGAATTCAGCATGGCAAGCCCAACAACCTCTCATACCCCCAGCGAGAGAACAGACATGAGGCAGCACCCGCGACAGCCCAAGCGGCATAGCCCAACCTAATATTCATCGTTTCATGGGCTGACCTGGTCTCTATCTGCATGACCTGCATGACCTGCATGAGGTGTGCATGCGCTTGTCCGTGGTGGATGATGATGATGATCGTCGTCTCATCTCTTCTCTTCCATCTTCCTTTCACCAACATCCTATTCACACTCGCTTATACAGTATACCCACTGCGATTGCTGCCGGCGGCTTCTTACAGCGTTTGCGCGACACCGGGTTGTCGTTTTGAGTAGCAGCATCATTACCGCATCACGCCGTACCGAGAAGCTACCCAGCCACCGACATTTCTTCAGCCTCACCATACGAGAACACGCCGAAACGATGCGCATATCTCGAGAAAGCGGAGCAGCTTTGGCATATACGGCGGCATTCTTTCTCGGCATTGCCAGCGCAGGAGAACAGACATATTACTTTAGCGGTGCCATTCAAGTCAATGGCGGCAACAATGGTCAAGGAAGCTATGCTGTGCAGGCGCAATGTCCGGCTGGGAATCCCGTAAGCTGTAGTGCTATTCAAGAGCCGTATTAGTACGTTTATCACTCCCATTCGATTTGTAGATAACACATGGTGCATCGCTAATACGTCTCAGCTGCTGTCCAAGCAACAATTACTGTCAATGGTCCGAATCGAAAGTCGCCTGCTGCCCCAACGGTCAGACCTGTAACGGTTGGGGCAATAATGCGGGAGGATACGGTGGCTGGCAAAAGCCTTCCACAACCTACTGGCAGCCAGACACAACTTATTACACTCCGACTACCACCCACTACAACGGGGGAGGTGCAGGAGGAGTAGTGGCGCCATATCAATATACGACATCACCGCAAGGATTTGAAGGGCAATATTGTTCTACGCTAGTCGCTGTGGGGCCAAATCTTCCTACGACTGAAGCTGCGGACTGCGGAACCCTACTTATTGTCGAATCTGGCGAGACGGCAAGGCAGGCCTTTGGGTGGTTGAAGTTGGGGTGTGTTGTATTGTGCATGAACTTGCTCGGCGGATGGCTTTTGATGATGAGATGACGGTCAATGAGTGCAATGAGTTATGTATGGAAAGTGAATGAGCCGAGCTCTTAACGCCATCACAGCCACCTGTAACTTTCCATCAGAGATGCGACTCGAGTGTAGTCACTTCGCAGGACCGCTAAAGGGTATCGGGGAGTGTTCTGAGAGTCATGCTGATTGAGGTGCTTATCATTGTACAAAGAGGCCCCTCTGCTGTTGTGATGCAACTAAGGGTCCGTTAGAGCATTGATTGGTTCGATGGAGAGTTCTATGGACTGTACAAACGAGATAGTACAAAAGAGTGTGTGGAAGCCAAGAGTCCATGCCTAAGGCATCTACCTCACAACATCTGCTTTGGTGATACGCAGTCGTGCATACTCTACATGTTCTAGTTGCTGGCTCGACGTCGATGTCTACAGTAACGGCCGCCGCTGAGGGATGCTGCGGAAGCTAAGCGGCCAATTTGGCGGGATTTACTCATCAATACCATTCCTTTCCATTACTCTCATCGTCTGGTCTCACCCACCACTACTTGCCCTTCCTAGCATCCTCAATGTCGGCGAATGGGGGCATGGGAAGGATTATATGCTTGATGACTAATATTAATGACTAAGCAAGATCACGTGATTTCTCTTCGCTGCAGCCAATCACAGGCTCGGATTTCTCAATCCCACTCCGTATATATACTATCTACGATGTACCATCTCCGAACGTATGAATAATACAAACAAGGGCTGTCTTCCATACATCATTGCCATTATGGTAGTCATGAACATGTCGGCCGTGTTTTCTCTTCGTTTGTTCGCAAAAGATGGGGGCCATGAGACATGTGGAGCGATGAAAGGCGCAGCCTGCAGCTGTCAGAAGCATGATTAACCGACGGCTTAAGCACGGGATGGGAAGTGGGTGGCAGAGCATCAGCATTGGCTTCCACTACACATCTCGAGATCCCGAATGAATTGCTGGATAGAAGAACAGCAAGCGGCGGGCTACTTCTCGACATAATGCGAATCCATCTTAGCATATCGCACGCCTTCCAGCGGCTTCACCTAATCCATTCTACTCTACAAGCCGCCAGCATGCCCGGTGTCTCCATCCAAAAAGAAAGATGCCATCACAGACCAGAACCCACTCTCGTAGACTGCTCCGCCTCCTGCAGGGCAAGGCCATCCACAGTGCCAGTCCGCGCAATATTCGCACCCGGAAACCCGCTGCTACGCCTATACATCAGCGTTCCGCGGACCGAGCAGAAGAGGCTGATCATGGTGTTGTGAATTCAGATTGTCTTGTTCGTGCAGAACTGGGTGAGCCTATCCTCTCCGCGGAGCTGGATGGCCACGTTTAGTCACGCATCAGGTGGTAGGCTCGACCTGGTGAAGTTGGTGAAGTTGGAAGCGAACATGGAAACCTTGATTTTGCGTTGGTCGAGGCAGTGTCAGATGAGTGTCTCGAGCATTGCGATTCCTTCTACAGGCTGATAGCGCATCAATGCCGGTAGCTGAGATGGCTGAGCGGAGAAGGCTCATAAGCTCCGGCTGCACCTCTCCAAAAATGCAGGTCGCCGTTCTTCGTTGCGCTTCGGACGACAGTGATGGTCGAGAGTGACCTCTTCTCGGGGCTGTTGATTGAATATCCAAGATGGTCTAGGCGGTCTTGTGATTGAACGCCTTGAGATCGCAAACGGGTTGGCGGCATTGACGAGTATGCCACGCTGCTTTGCTTAGCACAGCAAGTCGAGTTTGACGACTGAAGCGTGTGTGATTGAAATTGAGGTGTCTGCAAGAACACATCGTGGTGGATAATCTTCACCTCCACCATACCCCACACACGTAATCACGACTGGTAACCTTGGCACCGTCCAGATGCAGGGTGTGCATTGCTTCTTGCTGACAGAGCTTGTTCATCTGCGGACGTTTGGCATTGACGCTGGGCGCCAGTAGTGACGTATGCCACCGCCAGCGCAAACTGTGATGTGAGTGTCCGCCGCTGCGCTTTGCTCCGGTCTTCAGAAAGTCGACTCGCACATCCGCACTTTGCACCCGGCCATTCAATGCTAATGTGCATGACCACGACCTCTCGGCAGCATGCACAAGTACACGTAGGTCGTCTGAGACATGTGCTCGGCCATCAGCACTGATGCTGTCTTCATCGATCCTCTTCATACGAAGCATGCCACAATACACTACCAGCATCGCTCGGTAAAGTCATCAGACTCGAAGATTCCGTCTCTGACTCGGTGCTCCCTTCTGGCAGTTGTTGTGGTTCTGCGATATCATCGTCAAACGGCGCCCGTCTAATGACTGAGCTCAGCGTTTCTTGACTCTCAACTGGAGCCTTTCCCAGATATGGCGTCACATTTCTGCTCTGGGCCTCGGGCGCAGTGACGGGACTGAGCACGCTTGGAGTTGGCGACCTTGATGGTGAGCGATACCGAGGTGGTGGGATCTTTGTGCTCCCAAGTCGCTCTGATGATGCCAAACTCTCAGACTCAGACTCCTCATCGATGGCTAGTTGAGCGCGGATCTGTTTGATGATCTCCGGTTGTAGCTCGGTCATGCCGGACAAGAGCTCAGCAAAATCAAGCATCAACCCGTTGAAATCGTCTTCTGCGATTGGTCGCCCGGAAAATCGTGCTCGCTCGTACTGTTCCAGAAAACTTTGTCCAATCTCTGGAGGTGATACCAGACCAAGGTAGGAGAGCTGAGTCAAGTAGTCACGGAGGCCCATAGTCGATGGTCGGCACAGAAGTTCGGTCACAGAAGGGTCTGCGATCATACTCTCTTCTTCCTCGTCTATAGATGGAACAGCAGGCGCCAAAGAGACTGCACGCGCTTCGATGAGATTTGCCATTTCTGCTATGACGTCTGCACATTCGATAGCAGGGTGCTTGTTTCCTTCCTGATGACTTGGGTTCGTCCATCCAGGATGAGTGACATGTCCCCATGGTGGTGAAGCGGGATCGACCTCGATAATTCTCCCGACGGTAAAGTCATCTATGTCCCCATTGACAGCATCCGCCGGAAGGAGTCCTGTGTCTTCTGCTGTTTCTATCTCACCCTGAATATCCCGTGGCCGACTCTCCCACGCCACAATAGCGCTCCTCTCAAACTGCTCCACAACCATCTTCCTCACCTTTCGTCCGATCTCGCCTTCTTCCACCGGTATGTATGCTTTGCCCACTGCTGCCAGGGTAGATCGGTTGGTGTAAAGACGGCTGGAGTAGATGAATACGGCAAAGATGCCGACCAATAAGTACACTCCACCGATCATGAAGATGTACTGGTAGGCGTTGCTGTCGACGGCCGAGTAGATGAGTGTGGTGGGCGTGATGGCCAGCATGCAGAGAGTGATGACGTAGAGGATGGTGTATGTGGTGCTGTAGAAGATGCGGAAGAAAGGGATGCGAAAGGGTAGGACCTTTCGGCCCATGATGATGGTTGGTGCCATGTCGATGGAAATCGTAGTGGTGTTGTTGGAAGGTGGTTGAAGTGCAGCTATGCTGCTGCTGTGAATAGCTGCTCACATGACGGCGGCCAGCATCGGGAGAGATTGAGCGCGAGTGTACGCTTCGGGAAGGTGCGCGAGATGGGAGTGGTTGTAGGTGAAGTTCGACTTGTGATGGATGGCAGGCGGAGTGTACCCAAAAGGGTATAGCGCGGGCGGAAGATTCACATGCAAGTGGGATGCTTGAAGTGTTTGTCCTCAGACAACAACCTGATCATATCTTGTCCACACTCTGAAAGTAATTTGACAGTAATACTGTAAGATAAGACTCCTACTTGGGCATGTGAAGTGTCTGATATGGAAGCGTCCTGAAATGCCGGTCTGGCGCACTAATCGGAGCTGCCTTCCAAACATGCCTCTGAACAATACTAAAGCTTGATTGTTGCACAACCTTGTACTCATTGCATGTCGTTTGCAAATGCCAATACCTCCGGCTCGACACGCACGTTCTCGCCGACAACGTCCAGTCCAATTTCCGAAACGATCGAACAGAATGGCTAGCCTCCAAGAAGACAGCATTAGCATCGATACCTTGGACGAACGTCTAAAGATCCAAAGCCGGATAGAAGAACTTCCAGACACAGACGATGAGGGTGTCCCTTTCCCTGGCAAGGGCCAGATACCTCTCAATCGGCCTGCTTCGATATCACCATCATGGCTCCAACCTGCCGTCTTCGGCCTCTTCCATATAGATGACGGTACTACAACTATGGAAGCCCAGCAGAAGACTACAGCAGAGTGTCTGTCATACCTCACTTTGAAAGACTCACAAGATCTGCCACTAAATCTCTACGGCCTCCCACACCTCAGACGAAAGGCACATGCGGACTTCCTTCGAGTTACTCTCGGCACACTGCCTGCACCATACGCCGCCATGGATGCCTCTCGACCGTGGCTGTTTTACTGGACAATGGCCGGCCTCACTTCATTAGGCGAGGATGTTTCAGGATATCGCGAAAGGTTGATGGAGACGGTACGTCCGCTACAAAACCCAACAGGCGGCTTCGGTGGCGGACATGGGCAATTAAGTCACTGTGCTTGCACGTACGCCACTGTGCTCGCTCTGACCTGTGTAGGCGGTCTTGAAGTAGTGGATCGAACTGCAATGTGGAGATGGCTTGGTGAAGTCAAGCAAGCAGATGGTGGGTTCAAGATGGCACTAGGGGCTGAAGAAGACATTCGAGGAGCGTATTGTGCGATGACAATACTTGCGCTGCTGAATCTACCTCTTGAACTGCCGCAAGATTGTGCCGCTCGCAAGACTGGCTTGAATAGCTTCACTGACAAGCTGGGCGAATGGGTGAGCAGCTGCCAGACATACGAGGGCGGTATAGCTGGTGCGCCAACCAACGAAGCCCACGGTGCTTACGCTTTCTGCGCACTCGCCTGTCTCAGCATCCTCGATGCCCCGCACAAGACCATACCTCGGTTTTTGAATATTGAAGCTTTGATACACTGGCTAGCGAGCATGCAAACGACACCCGAGGGAGGATTTGCTGGACGCACGAACAAGTTGGTGGATGCCTGTTATAGCCACTGGGTCGGTGGGTGCTGGTCATTACTACAGGCCGCTACGAAGAGTCCGAATGACCTTTGGAGCAGAGAGGGGTTGATCAGGTACCTGTTGACGTGCTGCCAACAGCCAGGCAAGCGTGGTGGAATGCGAGACAAGCCCTCTACCCGGCCTGACGGTTATCACACTTGCTATTCCCTCGCCGGTCTGAGTGCTGCACAGAACCATTACCATTACCATACCGAAGAATCGCCTACGACTTTTTTGTCATCCGCATTTCAATGGTCCGCTTCCCGACCAAGCAAAGAGGAGATGGCTCAATGGAGCATCGAGGAAGAGGATCGGGTGAGATTGGTGCATCCAGTGTTTGTCGTGCCGATGGAGGCTGTGGAGAGAGCGAGGCTTCAGTTTGAGAAAGGTGGGTTGTGATTTTATATCGCAAGCGGCTATGCAGGAGATCAGCTACGCTTTCAACGCGCTCCACGCCGACGAATAATAATTTCTATCCAATACTCTCAGCGGCAGCATAGATCCTATCATCGTTACCATCAAGGCGGTGCTTCGGATGAGCATAATAGGAGTAGCGAGTTCAGATGTGCACCGCAAGACCTTGTTTAGTCAGCAAAGATCTGGCTGACTAAGCTGTCTTACTAATCAATATCACGTGATTTCTCTTCGCTCCAGCCAATCACAGGCTCGAATTCGTCAATCCCACTCCGTATATATACTTATCTCCGATATCCTATCTCCATAAGTATGAATAAACCAGACAAGTCGATACAAAAGTGAGAAGACGTTAGGTCGCTGCCATGAGACATCTGTGATCTCGTCGTCAATGTCGCGCGAGAAGTTCGAGTGTCGTGGTGAGGATGGGAGGTGATGGCTGCCAGATGATCCATGTCTTGAAGTCGCCTTTCTGTGCACCTCGGCCCGAGTTTTCCCAATTCGAGCCAATGCAGACCCCCGTCACTACAACACTCTTCATCTCCTATCGCAGCCGCCATCAGCTCAGATAACAAAAGTCAGAGATGAGTCATGTAAGTGCCTGCAGGATGTCTAGAAAGTCGAAAATCCTAATGATTCCAGGATGTTCGTACTCCCCCGATAGTCTCACTAGGCGCTGGTGGAATTGCTGGAGCCATCGAAGCCGCGAGTACATACCCCTTTGAGTTTGCAAAGACTCGCGTACAGCTACGGGAGCAAAAGGGTCAACCGACACCTAAGAATCCTTTCCGGGTGGTCGCTCAGGTCTACACTAATGAAGGCCTCCGAGCGCTGTACAAAGGCTGCTCCACCCTCGTCATTGGCTCGGTTGGCAAAGATGGCATCCGCTTCTTGTCGTTCGACACGATCAAAAACTACTTCAAAGACCCGGAAACTGGTACCTTGACCCCATTGAGGAATTTGGGCGCCGGGATGATGTCGGGGGTGGTGGCGAGCATCACATGCGTGACCCCAACCGAACGGATCAAGACTGCACTCATCGACGACGCAAGAAATGAACGCCGCTACCGGTCTATGATTCACTGTATAAGAACTGTTGTGAAGGAACACGGCGTGATAGGTCTCTACCATGGCTTTGCAGGCACGACACTTAAACAAGCTGGCGCAACAGCCTTCCGCATGGGAACATACAACATTCTCAAAGACTATGAGCGCAAACATGACATCCCGCAGTCGACCCTGACCAACTTTGCCAACGGCTCAGTAGCCGGGATCGTGACAACATTGACGACGCAGCCGTTTGATACCATCAAGACTCGGTGTCAAAGTTCCCGAGGTGCGACTACCGTGGAAGCATTTCGGTCTGTGATTGCGGATTATGGTGTTAGGGGATTTTGGAAGGGCACGACGATGAGACTGGGCCGGACGGTATTTAGTGGCGGGATCTTGTTTACGAGTTATGAGTGGGCAGCTGCTCTGCTAAACCCGTTGGTCGTGCCTAAAGAGGAGCCTTTGAGAGGATAGACAATTGTATAGTGATATGCTTGTTGATGTTTGAGTTGTTGGATCTGTGCCCATGTCTTGGTACGGTCAGCCGTAATTGATGCGCCATGACGTTGGAAGGCATTCGCGGCGCGTCTCCTTGGCCTTGTCAAGTGCCTGGAACCTGAAAGTCTTGGACAACATGTTTTCCCTTTCTATTTCGACTCCTGCTTCGTGGAGATGTGGTGACATATTCACGCCAAACGACAATGAAGCCTCTTCTCTCCCGTGCTGCTGCGCAGACAAGCCGTATTCCAAGCAGATCGACTTCAACATGGACATGCAGAAGCTGTCGTATGACCCCCGACAGTGCGCATACAACCCGACGTACGTTTGCTACTTCACTCGTCCGACAGATTAAAGTGAGGGAAGGAAGTGGAGGGGATCCGTACCGCGCAAACGAACTCCCCGGCTCGTCCCACTCCCAGCCTGCTACGAATGTCTCTCAAAAAGTTGGCGAGGCCGAAAAGGATCACTTCCAACGGGTGGAGGAGCAATCGAAAGAGAAGCAGATGCGGTCGCCTTGGATGCGCGATGGTAGCGATAAGCCTCCGGTGGCGACATTACGAAGCGCTGGAGCCATGACAAAGGGCAAATTGCTCACTACCCCGAGTAGGATGCTGAAGCTGATCTTACCCCTGACAACCAAGGACACCAATAAATATAGGAAGGATGTAGAGCCTTTGGCGTTGTTGGTACATCCGCAGCAACCCCTCAGCTATCTTGAGAGATTGATACAAAGCGAGCTGCCAATGCTGAGCTCGAACGGGAAGGATAGGAGCCCGAATGTCATCTTCAGAGCACAGGATAGCACGGAAGAGGACGTTGGCAGTGGTAAATCTGCAGTCAAGGCTGCTGAGGAAGAGGACAGCGCCGAAGAAGATTACGACCTCGATACTCCCGAGGAGACAGTGGTGGACGGCAAGCTTGAGCGCACGGGCAAGCTACGCTCTCAGTCAGAAGCGGCACAGCAGAAAGACGACTCTCTACCGGTTCACGGCCATGCAGAAAAGCAACCTCATGAGTCGCCCGACCCCGAACATCCAAACTTTGTCCGCTGGAGTCCATCAACAGAGATTGGCGATTTCATTCGTGATGCAGCGCGCGGTAAAGAGTTTGCTGTCGATGTTGAAGGCGCGAATGGAGCCATCTATGTTGGCGTGCCTTCTTTCCAGGACCGCACATACTACCTTCGGATGCGACTACAAAAGACTTCGAAGCGCATCGGCAGGATGGCGGACCTCAAGAAGGAATGCGATGCGCTAGCTCACAAAGGCGCGCAGAGAATGGCTCAGTTGGGTTTCAGTGGTTTAATAGGCTGGTGGGCTGCGGTCTATTATGCTACCTTCTTGACTGATCTGGGCTGGGATGTAATGGAGCCCGTCACTTATCTCGTTGGATTGTCCGGTTTGATCGGTGGTTACATGTGGTTCCTCTATCACAACCGCGAAGTCAGCTACCGTAGCGCCATGAACTTTACGGTGTCGCGCAGACAATCCCAGCTATACGACCAGAAAGGCTTCAACCTGACGGTATGGGAAGGGCTTGTGGAAGAGGGGAATAAGTTACGTAGAGAGGTCAAGATGGTGGCTGATGAGTATGATGTGGAGTGGGATGAGAGTAAAGATGAAGGGGATGAGAAGGTGGCCGAGGCTTTGCGGAAGCATCGTCAGAAAAAGCATGGTGATAAGGAGAAGAAGGAGAAGGATGAAGATGAGGGAGATGATGATTAGGGGAATAAGGAGAAGGATGAAGATGAGGGAGATGATGACTAGGGGGTCCTTGAGCGTTTTGGCTTGCATAGCGGTGGTGCTATCTGCATCTTGAGCTACTTGAGTAGATGTGTGTCAGGTCTTATCATGGCGGAGACAGTACGAGTCCAGACGAGCGAGTAAGAATATCAAAGTCCTTGAATCCTCCGCCCTTTCGCCATCTTCATCAGCCCTCGCCCTCTCCACCCTTCTTCATCAGCCTTCTCCCCCCATCCTTTCCTGTCCCTAGTTCCCACACTGGTGAAGTTGAAGCCACTTCAGCGGGAGTAATTCGAAACCCGTGCGCAAGCTGACAGTTGCGTTCGTACAGCCGCTGGGCATGTACCGTGGCGCAGTGGCGGCTTTGTGTATGTAGCCCGCACAGATTGACACACAATTGCTAGTCATGTTGACAGTGGCGATACTCATCCGACCAAAGACCAAAACCGGTGAAAGCAAAAGAGACCTCTATGAAGATTAGATGACAGGCTGAGGACAATGAGCAAAAGAAAAGCCACCAACCCTGTGGTACAGCCTAGCTAAAGCATCTAAGAACTGCGAATGGCCCCAAGAAACCCGTTGAGAGTTTACTTTGTGTTTAACCACTACGCTTTCTGGGCGAAAGTGGCGATTGATTTCAATCTGATATGATTAGGATGTGATTGAAGATATGTTGAGTGATTTGGAAGGCCGGTGTTCTGCCGGAGTTTGCGAAACAGGGCGGGACGATTCAGACTTTGCAGCATTCGATTAAGGTGGTGACGATTTCATTGCCTTTGCAGCAATCAGCATACGACAGGAAGGAGGCGAGGTGACCAGAGTTAGATAATAGCAGAGCGACACAAGGCTTCACATGCGGATCACACTTACCAGACTTGGAAAGAGTACGAGGGCGTTATTGAGGCTGAAGGCCCGGTGGAATGGTGGTGCATCCTATAATTTATTATTGCAGACTGGCCTTAAAGTCTTCTACCGCCCCTTTGAAGCTTTGATCCGCAACGAAGCCTAGACTCAACGCCTTGGAAACGTCAAAACGAATCGGCCAGCTGTCAAGCATAGCCTTGATCTCTGGAGTAGGTTTCTCTTTCTTGACCAACTTGAGCGCCTCCTCGCCTCCAACTTCTCGCAAAGCTGTCAGCATCTCCTTGACCGTCGCCGTGGTACCCGGTAAATTGACTTGACGAATATGCGGAGGCATGCAGTCTTTAGGAAGGCTCAGTGCAATCATGAGATTCTTGACCAACGTCTTCGGTGAACACAGCCAAGCTTGAAAGTCGTCGTCGCATGGGAGCGTGCTCTCTTTGCCTTGTAGTGGCTCACGGATAATTCCCGACATCCAGCTACTCGCAGCCTGTGTGGGCTTGCCCGGTCTCACGCTGATGGTGGGGAAGCGGAAGATGAAGGCATTGAGTAGACCACGACGGTTGTGATCGTTGATCACGTACTCCATCATCGTCTTCTGCGTGCCATAACTTCCTTGTGGAGTGGGCACAGTGGTTTCTGATGGCATGTCTGGGAGTGGCTGGCCGTAGATGGCTGTACTGGAACTGTAGATGAACCGCACGCCTGGACATGTCTGTCGTACCGCCTCCAGGAGCCGTAGCGTGGAGTGGAGGTTCACACGGTATCCCAAATCAAAGTCCTGCTCTGACCCAGCGCTCATGATGCCGTGAAAGACGTACATTGCATCCAAGTCTTTCGATATTACGGATTGTGCGTCCTCGTATAGGTCGGCTTTGATGCATTTTGCGTTCTGCTTATTCTTTGCTTGTGCTGGCACTGGCGGTTCGAATATGTCGACGAGGACGAGGTTGTGGTTGTCATTGAGGAGGTGCTCAGCGAGGAGCTGGCCCACGAAGCCACCGGCGCCTGTGATGAGAATCTTCATGATGGTCGTTTCGTTTGCGTAGTACGGAAGAGTGAGAGGGATGAGGCTCGATAGGCTGTTAGTGCGGTAGACTTCCTAGGACCTACTATTGAACTGAGGTGCAGTATGCCTCACCGAGTCACTGCGGAGCTATGCCGGTGTCGCTGTAATGACAGCCGAGCGACGGGGAGCATTGAAGGACTGTCGGCTTTTGACTTGGATTCGCCGCACCTTCCTTTTTCGGAACAGCCTATTCTTGCGCTGTCTTCGTCCGCATTGCCCCTTTTTCACGACAACACATTGATCATGGTGGAGGGATTATTATACTGGCCCGTCAAGGCTGATGTAGGCCCCCGACGTGTATCGCTTGTCAGTAAGAGACTTGTCGAGATCCCGAAATCGAAGACGGTGCACTCCAGCGTCAAGCTTCAAAGCCAAATCGCAAAGCCAAGTGACGACGTCAGTACTGCGTTTGAATAGTAATGGAAGTTCGTTTCTGAAGACGACCTCCAACGGTGGTGTCTATGCTACAGACATTCCATCATGGATCATTTCGAGCATAAGACGCTTGTCACAAAGCCCAATCAACTCACCTACAGCTACTACCTCTCTCCGAGTTTCCACGATCAGAATATACAGACGCTGATTCTCGTTCATGGCTATCCCGATAGCGCTCAGATGTGGGCAGGGGCAATTCCATACCTGCAAAAGCTTCCATTTCGCATGTTAGTGCTGGACATTCTTGGCCTTGGGGACAGCTCAAAGCCCACCGATCCATCTCTGTACAATTATCGGAAACAGGCCGACAGTCTCGATCAGATCTTACGCTGTGAGAAAGTCGGCGGCAAAGTGATCCCTGTAGGCCATGACTGGGGCTCGGCTATCTGTCAGCGCTTCTATTTGTACTACCCTGAACGCTGTTCTGGCTTGTGTCTTGTATCGTTGGCCTATCAGCCACCTACTACGGAGCCTTTTATTCTGGATGAAGCGAACCAGGCAACTACTCATCGCTTTGGCTATCCGCAGTGGGAATACTTCAACTTCTTCACGGCATCAGATGCCCCAGACCTCATGCGCAATAACATGGATAGGTTCTACGAATGCATGCACGGGCTATACCCGTCAGCAAAGGCAGGAGAGGAAGGCAAGGACATTTGGATGCGAGAGATGTTCTGCGTACCCGACGGGATGCGAGAGTATATCACCTCGACCGGCAAGTACACCGACTACACCGTGCCGCTAAAGTCTTATGCGGAGGACACGCAGGTGAAGAAGCAACAAATCGACCGGCTGTTTCAAGACGGCATGGAGGGGGCGGTGTGCTACTACACCTCCTTGACTACGAATACGATGCTGGAGGATGAGCGAGAGTTGTGCCAAAGTGGGAAACGGTCGCTAGATGTACCGGTGCTGTACATTGGACAGACTGGTGACTGGGTCTGTCGTACCGATCTAATGAGCGATGCAAGGAAGCAAGGGTTAGTGCCCGATGTTGAGGAGAAAGTGATCGAAGCTGGGCATTGGGTGCTGTATGAGAGACCGCTTGAAGTCGCTGAGCTTCTGGGCGACTGGTTGCAGAAGAGGTTCGCTGTATCAACCTAGCCGATTGCCAAGTTATGGGTGAGCGTACGTGCTGCTGAATATCATCTAACAGATGCAGTGCTTTGCGTCTTGGAATGGTAAGGTACCTACTTCGAAGTAGAGAGATGCTGACTGCCCGATACCGCCGGAGAAGCTGCTGACTAATCCCGCGGGCATTGGCATGACTAAGCTCTCACGTGATTTCCTTTCGCTGCAGCCAATCAGAAGTCGCCATTTCTCAATCCCACTCCGTATATATACTATCTCCGATATTCATCTTCGACAGTATGAATAATACAGACAAGGAACAATCATGAACTATAACATGTAGAAGATGGCTCTATGCGCATTGCATTTCACTACAGAACCTGTGTTGAACCGTAATTTGGTCGTTGTTGTGGTCCAGGTCATGATTGAAGGGCTGCTTCTGAGTCGCTATCAGTGACCGTCGGAGAAGCTTGAGCTGCCCTGTGCTGGCAAGCTGGCTGCCGTCTTGACTACCTTACAACACCCAATTCATCGCCATGACTTTGTTTGCGTCTACAAATCAGTGCGCCGCGATGCTCTACTTTGCTTCGGCATACGATATACATTACAGCCATGCGACACCGGATCTACGTTCCCTTTCAGTCACTACCTTGCTGCACACCCGGCGTTTGGAGGCATGAAGAGTACGAAGTACCAGATTTAGAACGCAAAGGAACGTAATGACGAGTAGGTATCAAGAGCTTGAAGAGCATGAGCCGAGGAGGGTCGTTGTTGAGGAGGGATAATAAATGAGTGAGAACGAGCAGTTCCAGAGGGATGTCGAGCACACCGGCAACGGCCCAACGAGAGACTTCAATCCGCAAAGATAATTCTCTCGGCGAAACAGCATCTGTAGCGATGATCCTACGGACCCCTCGTTCCCAAGCTGCCCAAGTGCTTACCCGTTGCCTAATACATGTTCGATATCACGCTTACGGCACGACCTTTCTACCTAGCCCCGAACTCATGGTCATAGACAGCAAGAGCAGAGGGGAGTTGATATGCGGTGTGACGGGAAGACCTTCAACAGCGAGAGATAAAGGTCTGCTCGACAAACATCGCTCTCCCGATGAGCAGATGAGCCAATTCGAGTGCTTTTCAGAAGAGTAGCGGAGCCAGCTCACCCTAAATCGCACAGCCAAAGGGCAAGAATGTTGCTCTTTGAGGAGCAGAGTAGACGCGGGGAGGAAGACGTGAGCGAGCATGGGCGGCTGGCAGATTTGCTCGCGAGCGCCAAATTTGCCTGGCAGGAAACGCAGTAACGGAACAGGCCGACAGCGAGCGCCTGATTAGTGAAGTATCAGGTCCAGGACGCAAAGGATCGGAATGGCGAGACGCAAGTATGGATGGGTGAGCTTCAAGAGCTTGAGGTGTATCAAGGGATGTCTTTACCACAAAAGAAGCAGAAGCTGGAGGAGCGCAAGAAGGGTTTGCCGGGAAAATACTGGAAGAGAAGCATTAGTATCTTGAAGAGCCGAACGGACGATTAGAGGGGACGACATAGCCTGGCGAGGCTAGTTGTGGGCAGAGCTGCAGCTGAGCAAGACCGAGCTTCTCAGAGGAGGACATGCCGAGACTTAGAGCGAACACCCCAACTATTAGAACGACAGGACGCGGCTAACGAGCAGACGTGCGGAGGTTGAGTACGCACGAGCCTCTTCGCAAGGGATCGATCACTGCGAAAGCAGGATTTAAAGCCCTGGCCGTCACCTCGACGCTTAATAGGAGACATTGGCGTAGTACGGTAGAAGCGAAGCAGGAGACTAGGTGAAAGTAGAGTGGTCACCGGCGGTCGATATCGTCGGCTGGGAGGGAGGTTGGATCGTCGAGCTGACAGGAATCATCTAGTGAGCAATGACGCGCGGAGATAAGCCGACTTCGCGAAAGCCTTCAGATAGCTAATGAGAGTAGAGCGCAATTGATACGTCGGTCTGACGGAGTGGAAGGAAAGTAACGGCGTGGCTTGCGAGCACCGCCTCAGCCTGGCGGAAGAGCATTGTCGGGATCATTTCAGTGCCAACCGGCGAACGTTTCAGATCCGTCTTTTTGCATTCTCACGTGGTGTCCGATGAGCCCCCATTTTCGGGCTTTGCGCTTGCACACGTACCAGATGAACACTTCGAGCAGCGCGAACACTCCATGGTGCGAGAGCTCGCTGGTTGCCTCGCTACGCGCCTTCAACTCATTTTGGGTGCGGATGGCAACACGAGGAGTGCAAGATCTCGCCGTGACCTAACTTTTTCCGCACCACGACGAGCACCTCACATTGATGGAAGCGGAGAAGACGGCGCGCGCCAACAGGAGCTCTTGCGAGCAGGCGCACAAAGAACTTGACGCTATCAAACAAACGCTATCAATGCAAAGTGGGCTTGACGACGCTCGTCGTAAGATCGAAAAGCTGCAAGAGGCCCTTCAGGTCAACATTAAAGCTCATAAGACGACGGAAGCGGAGCTGGCGGCGGGCAGAGCGGAGTTGACCACGGCCCAGACGAGTTTCGAGACCTACGAGGCCGTAGAAGCGGAGCTAGCGGCCCTCAGAGCCGAGCTGCGCACGGCCTGTTGGATGTCTTGGGCGGAGTATCTGGTGTGAATCCGGATGCGCAGACGTTGGCTCTCGACAGGATGATATCGATGAAGCACTCCGCTCGCTCATCACCATCACAAGACGATAGACCAACCTGTTCATCCGTAGATGATCGCTGGCTGAGCTGGAATCTGGCGTGCTGCGAGAGCTTGGAAGACCGCACACCACCACATCTGGAAATACTAAGACATGACAAGTGGACAGGCATCGAGCTTCTCTGGATTTCGCTCGTTGGCGACTCCGCTGCCGCCGTGGATCTTCTCGCCCTCATAGGTCACATCTTGGTTGACCGTAAGAACAGGCAACAATTGGCCCACGAGGAAGCAGCACTACTGCTCGGCAGCCTGGAGATTGCGATTATGGCCGCTAGCAAATGGCCAATTGCAGAACAAACGCCTTTCGATGAGCTACAGAACGCCCTTGTCCTACTACGCATCGTTAAATTGCTGCTGCGGAGTGGCACCGATTTCAAC
Source organism: Salinomyces thailandicus (assembly GCA_005059885.1). Taxonomy (NCBI): domain Eukaryota; kingdom Fungi; phylum Ascomycota; class Dothideomycetes; order Mycosphaerellales; family Teratosphaeriaceae; genus Salinomyces; species Salinomyces thailandicus. Next base: position 55,664 of record NAJL01000063.1, on the reverse strand, counting down.
CATCTCGAAACCATTAAGACACATTCGTACGACATTTGCGAGGCTTTGAACCGGCTTGATATCAATTTCGCAGCAGTATACTTCAATGTGTTGAGTCGCTGCACTCAACTTGAGACTTTCGAAGACAGAGGGGCAAGCACGATCAGCGGTCTGACGGCGTCGATGCATCTTGTCGCCAGCACGACCTGCAATATCGGCTTTGATAAGGGCGGGATTGCCATGATATCACACCACATTCCGGACGAGCCGATGTCCATCGCACTCTACTCTGCGTCAGACATGGAGTACAAGATGCACTTCGACGAGATCGAGCTGCGTTTCCTCATGTCAAGGCGTAGCGGAGACGTTCGACAACACCTCCAAGACCCAATCACATTTGATTTCAACGAGCCAGATATCATGCTCTTCTTCTGGACCGAATTTGAGGATAAGATGAGACTGGTGGCAGACAATCGGATGACGACTGATGGCCTAGCGAGCCGTAATGCCTGTGTTATCTCTCATCCGAGTGAGACTCGTCCATAAGTAGCATACTTCTAATAGGGCTCTGCGTGAACGGCCGCCGACCCCAGTATTTCTTGTTTAGCCGTACACACTGCACCTACTAGTGTCCGTCCGGGCAGAGACGGTGGAGGCTCTGAAGCAGATGCACTCTCACGGGGCGAATTTTTATGATGATGAGCCGAGCCATGTGTATACCAGTCTGAAACCTCTTGAAAAAAAATCTAAACCTCTTGATATGGGTTTGAAGAACTCGGAGTACTTGAAAAGGTTTTCGAGACCTCTTGATGTGGTTTTGAAAACCTTTTCACGAGGTTTCCGAAACTCCAAATGCTTGACGGCGTTTTGAACACTTGTCGAGTGGTTTGGAACTTATTTGGTTCGACTGAGTCACAGACTTAGCGGAGGCACAACTATGTTCACGACTCATGAAAATCTCCACATATGCAGAAGTTTGTACTCTCCTGCGTGAATACACCCACGCCGCTACCGTGTATTGGGGATCACGCGCCTGTATTTGGAGAGATCCAAACTATGCACCCCCTGCGCTGCGTCTAGCGTCTAGATGACGGTCTCGTGTAAGGGCGGATTGAGGGTAAATGCCATTGATCTCTCACCGACGGAGCGTGAAGTGTCTGGCAGGCCCAAAGAATCGTACCTTCCAACGGAGCCATCGGCGTATTAAGAGCTAATGCACGCCACGTCTCACCATTGGACCGATCTCGGCAGGGCAGTATACGAGAATATTTCTTTTCGCGTCTTTTATGTAGGTAGATAGTCTGTAGAATCAGTCGCCTGCAGCTCGTTGCCTCGCCCATTCATCAAGACACATCAAGCACTATGGACGTGACTTACGAGCAAGTCGGCGCTAGCCTCGACCATGTCAAACAATTGCTGCGATCCGAGACGACTGTGCAGGGTATCGAGATGCCTGTAGCGATGCTGAAAGCTACGACGAAAGCCATCATCACAAAGCACCACCAATTACAAGTGCTTGATGCAAAGACGACGGAGATGGCGAAAGCATCCGACCGCGAAACCGAGAGCTGCGGAGTAGAGTGACTGATCTAGAATATCAAGTCGAAAATGCAAGGGAATGGAACGAGGAGAAAGCGCAATCATGGGCAAACGAGCGCCGAAGACTGGAGGACAGTCAGGTGATGTTGATTCGACAGCTAGAAGATGGAAGGATGACTCGGGAGCGTAAGCGGAAAGGATAGGCATTGGAGCTGAGTGCAGCGAACGAGAAGAAGCGAGAGGTGGAGGAGAAATGTCGCCTGCTGGCAGAGCCGAACGAGGCGCTCGATAGAGAGCGAGAGATACAGGTGGAAGAGTACCGTTCGGCGAAAGACCGATTGACGACCCTAGAAGGTCGTTGCAATGTTTTAGAAGCGGAGAAGTTGGCATGGGCAGGGGAGCGTCTTGCGGCAAACGCAAGAAATGAAGCACAAGAAGAGAGATGTCGCTCTCTCGAAGAGCAGAATCGACGACTAGAGGCGGAAGAAGATGACGCTGGCGGGTGAGCCGCAGCGGCTGGCGGAGACAGTGCTGTACAGAGTATACAGGAATTCCACCACGAAGGCCACTCGGTCAAGAGAAACCATAAGATAAAATCTGGATGTCCCGATTTCCACGGTTGGATTGGCGCCACTTTGGACCCGGTGCCGTCGATTGTGTTAGATGAGCTGCTGCTCCGGCTGTGTGGATTGGTGATCTTATCTTTGCTAGACTGACATCCAGAGCTATTGCCTCTGCCGACTGACCGGCCGGCTGAGCCATGGCGGCAAGCAGAAAGACTTGCCGGGGCGGACTTAGTCGCAGAAAAGGATCGTCCTCGGAAGAGGAGCAAGACTACTCTGTCCGAAGAAGAAGCAGTTCGGGGCGTCGTTGCGAGACTAAGGGGCAAGACGGTGGACGGGGACTATACCACGAGTGGCACTTTGTGGAAAGAAACCACAAGATAGAGTGGCGTGCGCGAAAAGAGGAAGACCGCAACAAGGTGTATGACACATACACCAAGGTCCACGGTCGGCTTCGTGCCACTCTGGACCCGGTACCGACTGCGGCGCCAGATGATCTGCCGCTCTAATCTTGTGGTTTGGTGATTCTGTCGTACGCGTTGCCTGATCAGCATCCACAGCTGTTGCCTCTGCCGCCAACCATGCGTGGTGAATGCGTACCGGACGACGCGGGCTACTGGATGACAGGTACCGCAGCGCAACGGATAGTCACTCATGCTTTACCTTCTTTACTGGCCCGAGCTGCGGCTGCAATACCTATCATCATTGGTCCACCAGTTTGTCAACTCACTACACTGCTCGCCTCTGCTCTTCTCTGCTTCAAGGCATATCGCCAGTAAGACGTCACCTCTCCAAGCCTGACTACAACGACCGTCACTTCACATTACATCAATTCAGCTGCAAAAATCAGCGGTCGCTGTGGATGCTGTAAGATAGCGACAAAGCAAAACGGCCACTTACGAGGATGCCGTCGCCAACTTGGATAAGATATGAATGCTACGAAGTCAGCGGAGAGTACAAATTAGATACGTCGCCATCATGGCCGTCTTCTCCGTTCCGAATCCCATCGCGCTCAGTTGCCAACACATTCCCCTTCTCCGTTCCAAACCCTATCGCACTCGGTTGCTAACACATTCCCTAGTCTCCCTGTGCCTTCGTAGCATGATCAACCCGTCGTCAACGCCATCCACAACTTGTCGAGTGCGACCATTAAGAATGCCTAGCACAGGGAAAATCCTTGTATAGTACGCCAGGCGAAGGCGAAGACGGTAACGGCGAGTGGAAGGGCGATCATAACCGCGATACCGACCTTCCAGCCCCTTGCAAATGCTGAAACGCCGCAAATCGCAGCGATCATAGCGCGGCCCTTCCTCCTAATAGTGTTGAAGTCCAACAAGTATAGTGCCGCCGTTAGCATTCGCTCGTAACATGCGCAACATGCAATCCAAATCACGGCGTAGCTAACCGCAGTAGCCACGCGAGCTACGTCTATCGGTTGGGAGAAGAGCCTCTTTACTTCCCTCCAATACATATACGCCGATTAGCCGTTGGCGTTCCGACTGCGATTCCCAACGGCACGTCCCGAGACTATCTGCGTTCTAGCAAAGATCTACGCACGAATGCGGCGAGCATTTAACAGAGTGAAGATTGTGCTAAGGGAGTAGATGCTGTAAGATATCATTTGTAGTGCCGTGATAAGTCCCAGTGCAAGTGGGAGACTCCACAGACACATAAAATCGGCTAGAATGATGGTGATAAAAGCGGCGTGAACAAGCGTGTTGTCCTAGGCTGATTGTTTTCCGTGCCATTTCCTTTGGTTCCATTGGTAACGTACATGGTCAGACAGGCGGCGGTGAAGGAGAGGGCGTGCAGAGTGGCGAGCGTGGACGAGCTGAGTGGCGTCTCGAAGACGTCGGAGGAGCGTAAGTGATGGCCTATATAGGCCGTGGCGAAGATGATCCACCATAGGATGATGGTGCGCTCGATAGATGCCATGTTGTGTGTGTGTGTTCAATGTCAATTCGCGTTGTTGTTGTTGATGTTGAGTGTGAAGCAATGTCCAAACAAGGAGAGAAGTGAAGAGTCTAGCAATTGCGCATGCTAGAGAGCTCGCGGATTTGCCGGGTGCGTGAGTGTATACTGCTGAAAGCTGTCTTCGCAAATACTGAGCGCGATTCTTTCCGCCCAAGGAGACGTCTGTGAAGGCACGGTATAGGCAACAGGCCACTCTCGGTTTGATCGTAGCGATGAGAGCAGTGCAAAGTTCTTGGTACCCGCCTGAAATCACCTTCTAGGTGTGATTTCGTCGGTATACAAATTCTGGCGAGAACGTAGACAAGAGGCGGCGTCTCCGGCGGGCACTGCAACAGGTGGACGTAGTGTATAGGAGCCTGCGGGAAAAGAACGGCCCTCGCGTCGTTGAGAAGAATATACCAAGGCTTAAGGTGCTTGCAGATTACAAGCATGGACGATTCTCCGCCGCGTGTTCGACTGACGGAGGCCAAAGACGGACTCTTTAGTAGATACGACGGGTTGGCCTCACGCTTCGCATCAAAGACGGCACCTTTGAAAGAGTTGCCACCGCTCTGATTGCTAAAAGCAGCAAGCTGATGCTCGCACGCAATCAAGCAAAGGCCTAGCACGAGGCGGTGATGAGAGAGGAAGTGACTAGAAGAAGGAGAAAGATGCCGAGCACGCAGAGAATCGATTCAATCAAGCTCTTACTAAGGCTCAGAATGACGCTACAGCTCGAGTAGGGTGGGCGGATGTGATTGAGCGCAAGATTGGAGCCACTGATAAGGTTGCAGCAGCTATGTAGGCACTCGTCAATGAAATGAAGAGACAAGAAGCGGATGCATTTACGGAAGATGCTTTGGGTGGATCTAGAGGAGGATAATTTTGCCTTAATGCTGACTTGGAAGTCCAATCCTCCTTCTCCAATCCCCTCCCGTTTTGAACCCAGCAGCCGTGCGCATGGGGCCCATGGCGAGAGGTCGGGGACCGCTTCTACCGATGGTACGCTGACTCCGCCGCCGTCGCTACTATCATCGCTGCCGTCCTCGCTGGCAGGAGGTGTAGGCACGAGGTCTTCGCTGAGGATAGACACTGCATCGCTGCCACAGTCTGACGTGATGGCGACATCTTCCCACGTCCCTCCCACACTAGAACCATTTGACGTCTCTCGATTTCAGGCATGTCGGCGGGGTCAACGTCGGACACGTCAAGCTGGGAGAAGTGTGGACTCGTGGTTTGTCTCTCGATGTTGCTGTCGTAGGGCGCAGTGTCGATAGGGGGCAGGCTGGGCATGACAAGCGATAGGTCGATAGCCGGGAGGCTAGGTATGTCCAGCAGGTCGGAGAAGTGAGGAAGCTGACGTACAGTGGTGCTTGCGTCGCCTTTTTTGACTGGTAAAACGACCGTCGACTTCCTCGGTGCTGGGTATGGCTCTTGAGCCCCGAAGAGAGTGCGACCGAAGTTTTGTTCAGGCTGAAAGAGGCCGACGTGCGGGATGGAGTCTTTTGCTGTCTTCATCTGAGGGGGCGTCGCAACGCGAAATTCGTCGATCCCATCATAAAGCTCTTGCCCAGATCCGGCACAGGCAACACCGGCAGTGCTACCACCCGGACCTGCTTGAGACTATGATCATACCAAAGAGCATGAGAGACAATAGCAGAGTATTGTAAGCTGAATTCGCGGATGAGAAAGCGAGAGCGGAAGATGGAAAGTGAGAAGACGGAGCTCGAGCTCGCTCAGAAAGCAGGAGAAGGGAGAGAAGCGGTGGTAAAGGAGAGCGGTGTATCGAGAGAAAGAAGAGATGAGCAAGAGAGGCGATGTGTCTCTCTGACGGTTCAGAACTCGAATCTTGAGGTGAGCAGGAGGTCGATGCTGCTGTGAGATGAATGCCTGAGGCATGAAACTTGGCTTCCATCGAACCTTCAACTAATCCAGGTTCAGACCGACCTTCCCACTGCATCACAACAGCTACGCGGGCCGAAGAGCGTCACGACCATCGTCGCTCTCTAGAAGAACAGCAGAGAGACTTCGCCAGAGGAATACCTCAACGCAAAGTCGCCACGATAGACGACAGAGAGAAGACGATACGCCGAAAGCTTCTGAGCTCAGCGAGCACGACGACGCCGAAGATAGCGACAGGGCAAAATGGCCACGACTTACGAGGATGCCATTTCCGATCTGGAAATGATTCACGACATCATCTCACAAGCATAACGAGATCTGCAAGCTGGAGTCGCAGATGAGAAAGCGAGAGCGGAGGATGCAAAGTGAGAAGGAATGGGAGATCGAGCGTGGCGAGCTTCGTGAAGAGGTAGAGCGAGCTCGCGAGCTCGTTCAGAAATCGGAAGAGAGGAGAGAAGCGGCGGTAGAGAGAGGAGACGAGCAAGAGAGGCAATACGTCTCTCTGACGGTCCGAATCGCGGAACTTGAACAAGAAGAGAGTAGCAAGTCTCGAAAAAGCAAGTTCGGATGACGCAGGCGGAGTGTCGGGCATTGAAGCCAGAGCAGAGACTCTGGAGAGGGAGAGCCAGCTCTGGAAGAGAGACGTCGCTCTTTCGAGATTCGAGGATAAGAGAGCCAGGTGGGCGGAGGAGCGTCGCCGCCAAGAGCGGGAGATGGACGAGGAGGCCGGCGAGGGCGAGCCCCTTCGCAAGAAGACGAAGCTGTCACCGCACGAGGCGGTAGATGGAGCTTTGTCGGATTTTGAGCGGCAAGCTGGTGGGTGTGATCTCGTTAGCTGTCGGCGGTGAGAAGAACAAGACCATTTGGTCGATGGCGTCATAGCATCACGGGATTCCAAGACCTCACCATGATTCAACTTCTGCATCACGACGAGCTCGAGGAGAGAGTGGGGAGTCTCGAACAGCAAGTTCGGATGGCGGAAGAGGGGAGAGAAGAGACTCTGCTTGAGCATCGTCGCTCTCTAGAAGAGCAGAGGCAGCGGACGGTCCCTCTCTCGGGACGCGAAGCGATAGACAGTGTTCTGTCGAAGTTGAAAGGAAAGACGGTGGACGGCCAGTTTGTCGACTTCGAATTCGTGAGTACCATGCATTCCGGATGGCATGCTCGTTTACTAACCATCATGAATAGTTGCCAGATGCTGTGAAGCAGCAAGTCCGCACCCTGTACGAAGGGTGGCAGGCGAAGAGCGGCAAGATCGAATAGGAGGCAAAGCGGATTCCGGACCGCCTAAGGGTGTACGACACGTATACCAAAGTCCAGGGTCGAGAGAGCGCCTCGTTGAACCCGCCGCTATCTATTGCACCAGATAGTATACCGCTGCAACTATGTAGGCTGGTCATCCTGTCATATGCCTGGAAGCGAGACCCAGAGCTCTTGCCTCTGTCGGACCGCTTGCGAGGGGCGCCCCTGCCGCACGAGGCAGGTTACTGGCTGGTGGAAATTCGACCTGACGAGAGGTACAGAGTAGACACTACGAGCGCTCCAGCTGGAAATTGCACTTGCTGCTTATCAGGCGAGTCTCGCATTTCGTCCCAAGGTACCGTGAAAATCGTCAATCGTCCAGCTTTTCATCATGCCGGCAAGTCCCACCATGACGCCAAGACGCTCCAGCTGGCCCACCTCTTTTGCACCTCTTCTGGAATGTAACTCGCCGTAGAACTATCGACCTGCAAACCTCATCACATCGCTGCTCGCCTCTTCGCATTATCATCCCCGAGACGTCGCCTCGTCAAACCTCACTAAACCGCTCGCCTTCTCCCATGGGCTATCTGCTGCTGTCTCACCCCTCTTGCCGGTCTGAGGCGGAAACCTTTCGCAATGGCCATCATCTAGAATTCGTCGCCTCTCTCCGAAACCATTTGACAAGCCACTATGGACCCTATCACCTACGAAGATGTCGCTACGAACCTTGACCATGTTGAATGGCTGCTAGACCAAGCAGAGACCGTGACCCAGGTCAAAACACCCGTCAAGATGTTAAGAATACACAAACCCTTACCGCTCCTACGCTCTCAACTCTTGCCTACCGTCACCATGGAAGCCATAACTTACGAGGAGCTCTCGACGAATCTTGACCGCGTTGATATGCTCCTCAACCAAGCAGAGACGGTGACGAAGGTTAAAACACCCGTTAAGATGTTAAGAGGGACGATTAAAGAGATCGTAAAAAAGCATGATAAGGTGGACAGCCTTGCTGCAAAGATCAAAGACCTGCAGAGAGCAGGCAGCGAGCAAGAAGATCTCGCCGAGGCGCTCAACATACTCGTCAGTGTACCTCGAGAGGAAGTCATTCGCATCCCATCCCTCAGCACGATGCCACCATCTCAAGACGTCGGTTTCTCCTAGCTTCCCGCTGAGCTCGAGGAGTGGACTATGTGAGCGCCGACACGCACTTCAAGAGGAGAGAAAGGGTAGAAGCCCGGCTTAGCAAGCACCAGGCTATGCAGGCACTACAACCAGGTGAAAAGCCAGCTTGAATATGGGAAGAAAGCCGACGAACAATCCGTAGCGCCAGAGGCGGAGTGTCGGGCATTGAGAGCCAGAGCAGAGACTCTGGAGAGTGAGAAGAGCTGGCATGTGGGTGGTAAGGCGTGGATCGAGAAGGGCGACCGACCGACTCTGGATCTAGTGCCGATTGTCTCGGAGGAGAGGGCGGAGAAGCGTCGCCGTCTGGAAGGGCGGGAGGTGGGCGAGATGATCGGCGAGGCCAATAAGCGACTTCGAAAGAAGACGAAGGCGGTGATTTATGTGTTGTCGAGATGGAATAGCAAGACCGTAGATAATGACCTTGTCTTTGATGAACAGCTCAGCAAAAACCACTAGCAGCTGACAGTAATGACGGGCTTGGAATATGCGGTGAGCTATGAACCCTTCCCTGACTAGCTATGTCTGTTCTGCCAATTGGAATTCAATTAAGCCACGCTCGTAGTATCTGACACGATCTGTCTCGAACCACCTTATCAGACGCCATGTCTTAGAGGAGAATCCGTCGAGCGCACCATGTCTTACAGATAGATGCCGCGCGACCAAATTGCCGTATTGATCGAGACTAGCTGCTATTGTTACTGCGCAGATAGGTCTCAAAGTCTGCGGCGCATAAGATACCCGGCCCAAGGCTGCTCAATTGAAGAGCTGTATGAGTGGAAGAAGCCAAATCTCGAGAAGAATGGAATCTGCGGTCATCAGGCAACTTGCTATAGATACAGGTTAGCTGTGTCCTCCCTGTCCCTCGCTTTGCTCTGATGAGGAGGGCATCGTCGACCAAGAGCTATACGCAGTCCGATACCCGTTCGGATCAAGGTCGCGTCGGGCTCGAGAGTGTCCATGTCATCCTATGTGCAGCGAGTGGATTGTCTCGCACGCCTCGCGCTGCCTGTCCATATCTTGCTCTTCTCCCAAGGTCATTGCAGTGGTTAGGCCTGTAGCGCTGCTCTCCACTCAAGTCCCGGCGAGGCTCGTTACCAAAGAGGTATAGGAGACGGTGCATAAATAAGAAAGCTGGCGGTGTGCTGCGGGATAGTGTAGAAGAGACATGCTCAGTGTGGTCTTCACATTCCGAGGAGAAAGCCGCTCAGGAACGATCGATTCCCGTCGTCTGGTGTAGTATGAAGTGAACACACTCATTCATGAAGTTTCTTGCGAGTATTCGTCCCCGTCTGCTCCTTCGTGATCGAACCTGTCTTCTCTTTGCTGTCACAGCGGCTTTCGATTGTGAGGCTTTCGCGACGTTGGGTATAGCTGGTGACAGAGGTTGAAGGCTGTTTGTTGAAGTCGTTGGCGCGGACTGTACTGCCTTCCTGCTTCTGTTCTTATCGTTCTCGGCAGTGCTCCTCCTCGGATATGATAGAGCAGCAGTATGGCGCTGCTTTTTCATTCAGCTGTGTATCACGTGAGCTGGAGTTAAAGAAGAACAGTACCTGGGCTTGTCGATCGTGATAGACCGTAGTGATCGCTAAGGTAAGGACATGTGCTGGGTCATTGTCTTGGAAGACATTCATCAAAGTATTCGGGGCGACCATCAAATCGGCTGTCATTATACAATAAATATTGAACAATGCCGAGACGCCAAAACGAGGCGAGGACCTATCATCTTGGTCATCATTTGCAACTCATTTGCCTTTCCCTATCCTACTGGACACTTTCTTCAAGCTACTACGACCACAACTTACGAGGATGCCATTGCCGATGCGGAAGAACCGAAGAACCAACTTGTGACGGAGCAATTTTCGTAAGCACAAGACCGCCACACGATACGAGACGTGGAAGACGAGGCATCGCGAGCTCCTACATCCAGTAAACACGACGATACAAGCAGACCAGCGAAGCGGCTCAGGGGTGATGCTCAAGGTGGTCCAAAGAGAATGGGACCAGGACTCTCCGGCAGATGCGTCGACAGAGAACAAGCACCGCCTGGCGACAAACATCGAGGGCTTGGAAGCAAACGAGTCAATCTGAAGCGGGTGCTGGATTCAGCCGACAGTAAGAGATGCCGAGCGATTAGACCGCGATACGCGCTATCGATCGGTACTGACGAAGTCATACCGCCATGGAGAATCAATCCCAACACTACCTTACGGAAGCCGCCGATCCCAAGACTCGGCGACCGCCTACAAAAGCACTGCTGTCTAGCTATTTCGGCGAGCTTCCCACCACGCCTCTTGCGTTGTCTCTGTTGAGATTGCCGAACAACATCCTTCATTGTCTGGATGAGGTTTGCAGTTGTGCTTGTGAGCCTCTTTCGCCCAAGCGACCGAAGAGGGCCGGAGATGCACAGGGACGGACTCTATAAGAGTCAGCGTCTACTGCCACCATCTTCTCGGCACAACACCTCCAGCAATGTATACCAACAAGAGATAATCGCGAGACTGGAGTCCGATGGCGGAGTCTATGCTCTGATCAGCTCTACTATGGCAGCATTCTTCGTAAATTCTTCACCATGCTTGCTCCATTCGCATTCACCCGTCTCTCCTGCAACGTATATTGACAGACCTCACCATATCGCTCAATTATTCTGGCCCGCCTCTTCTGCATCGTCGACAAACTATCAACCCGCGAAACTTCACCACACCGCTCGCCTTCTCACTTCTTCGCTTTGTCTGCAACATATATAGGCCGTGAGATGTCGCCTCGCCAAACTTCACCACGCCGCTCGCCTTCTGGTATCCGATCGCCATTGAGACCAAGTTGCAGGCAGCACCGAAAATTCGTCCGAGCGCTAGAGATCGTCAGTGGACTACCGGACGAGGACGCAAAGAAAGCAGCGGACGAGTTTCGAGACCTGGAGACGGGCCTGTCCAATCTGCACCAAAAAGCAGTTGACATCAGGGCGATTTTCGACGACCTGGAGCGATTGACGGAGGGAAGAGCCTCTGTTGCTACCACGCAGACCAGCCCCGAACCTGATCCGCGGCTGAGAGCTGCTCAAACTGAGATTGAAGAGCTCAGAGAGCAACAAAAGAATTCGGACTTGGAGCAGGACGAGATCCGTAGCACATGTGAGGAGATTCGGGCACAACACGCCCCAGCAAAACGCCTCGTACAGATTCTGAGCAAGAGGTGGGATATGAGCATGGGTGCGCTCGAACGGATCTCGCTGATGGCTGGCTCAGAGCAAGAGGATAAAAACGATGGCTGGCTCAGAGCAAGAGGGTGAAAACAATTGCTCAATCATAAACCCACGCTTGGAATATGGCATGTTGCGCAAACCTGGACAGGGTCCGATTGGATTACAAGACTTCAGGCGATGACCAGCGCATCGGCATCGGGCCTCTCTGGATTGCACTCACCACCGATGTCGCTTTTCCGACCGATACACTTCGCACTGATCGAGCTTGTCATGGTCGAGACTATCAACAAACGAGACCTCACACGGATGAAAGCTCGCCTGCTTCTCGCCTACTGAGCTCTACCACGCGCAGATTTATGCAGCTCCAGCTAGCTCTGGTCCCACTGCGCATCGTCGAGATAATTTTACGAAGCCGCACGAAGTTTGTGAGTCTCGATGTGCTCATGCATCAGGTCAAGGGGAAGAAGCGTGATATGGTCGAAGGACTAGACCTTGACCTGACCTGGACTATGCTCGATATTTTTATCCGTTGCACCGAAGCCGAAAAATTTGATGATAGAGAGGATAAGTTCAATCACTTCACGTTCTCTAATCACAGGGTCAGCGTCAGTCCAGATTGCCACATCGGATTCGTCAAGGGCGGTATCGTAGTGGTGGCCCACCGTGGTGGAAAAAGAGTTCTGTCGGCTGCCAGAGTCAGAGATCTCGTTAGCTAGAGACATAGATTTTGGTGATGGACCGGGCAACCTCTCCTAAAGGAAGAGGTGAGCTAATGGAGTTGTATGCGTAAAGAACTTCATACTTTGCGAAAGCTCACGTATAGAGCTTAACGCTGAGCTTCCCAGTGGATTTGGTGTCTGACTTGCCTTTTTTCATCGAGCAGAGGGATTGCAAGAATCTCTTTCTCTGTAGTTCAGCGCTCGCGGGTCGCCGGTGAGATTGTGATTATGGGATGTGAATACAGAGACTTTGACAGATCTCACTGAGGGAGTTGTCTCCTCAACATTTAAAGTACCTCATCCGGCATGTGATGAGGAGCCTCAAAAACGCACGGTACAGCCTTTGGAGACTGAGCCGTATATCCACAGGACGTCACTACGCCAGGCTACCGGCGACATCAACAGATTTTCCATGCAGCCGCCGTGAGCCACAATTACGATTTGAGAGCCTGGGAAAGCACGACTTGTTGACTTACGCGGTGTGCATATGATTAGGCTGCAGAGTACACATACGAACGACCACACGGGGAGAGCTGCAGTGAAAAATTTGGTACACAACTCGCCGTACATAAGTAAGCCCTTTGACCTCTGACCTCGCCATATCGTCTTTCCACCGATGTTACATACTCCTCACCATGCACAGCCCTGCCTCATACTCGAAGTGAATGGTTGGACGGAGCTGTCCTGATCTGCGAATGTCAAGCCCAGCGAAGGTATCAAGGTGCTCGTCGGTCGATGCAGTGAAGTCAGTAGCAATCGGATAGTCTTCCCAATCACGTTCCTGTCTAGGCGCCAGCAAGGACTCGTTCGCTGGATCGTGGAGGTTGCAGATATCGCGGATGTAAGCGAACCGTGTCTTGATCTTTCGGTAGAGCACGAGCTTAATGGTGAACAGTGCCATGGCACCGAGCAAATGAGTCGTCCGACCAGTAAGCACCATGGACCGCCACACACGACCAGCCACTCTAACGACTTCGTCATGAGATCGAGCCCGGAGGCTACCGGGGCCGATTTGTACGTGAGTGATGACCCGTCAGCATTTGGAAGTCGACCGCAGCTAGCGAGCAGCAGCTTTCAAGCGGAAAGTACTGTCCAAACGACGAGGGCGTTGCAGCCGCACGTGAAGTAGTGATGGTTCGTTTGGCCAAGTAGAAGCTTTTTGAGTGCGTGAAAGGACGGAAGCTCATTGCAGCAGTGCCGTGCTGAGCATTGAGAAGCTCGACGGTATGCGCCTCGAACGATACGGACATCGCGGTTGTACAGGAAGCAATTGATACGGGTGAAGGCATCGGCGGCTGGTCAGTCGATACTAGTGACATCGATCCGAAAAGTGAGTAACGAGAGTGCCCACAGCCTGTGGTGCCACTTCCGCGGCTTCTGAATGAATTAAAGGGCGGCGTCGACTCATTTTGACACCTCCTGGCGCAACAAGGTGATGAAAGCCGAGAATGGTTGACTCACATTGAAGGCGCTGGTGACTGAGTACGCGGTCGTACATGTAAATAGCCTAGCGAACCTCAGCTGGGAGAGGGATGTAGACAATGTCCTCAGATATGTCGCTTAGGAACCGATTCCAGCAGGTGTACACTTCCGCAAGTCCGGTGCGAATCCTGCGTGTCATGACGAACTCTTTGACGTCGTCGTCTTCTTCTTCTTCTTCTTGAATCTCGGACGGGTCGTCGTCCAAGGCGTCAGAGTCTTCACACTCTGTGGGCAGTTGCTCGAAGCCGGCGGAGTCTTGGGTCATATGGTGCCCTTCGGGAAGGTGGTACGGCTGCACCTCGATGTCTTTGCTGCGGCACGGTATCGTCAGATGCGGCTGACCAACAGCAAAGTCCCTTCGTGCAGCTTTGGCCACTCGCAAGAGCTTTAGCGAGCCCAGGAATGCTGGTCAGAGAGTTGACTGTGGAGCTTTTACCCGAGTCGGTGTCGCCAAGTAGCCCAGCGATTCTGTTGCGAACCGCAGGTTGTTGCTCAGTGAGAGTTGACCGTGGAGCTCTTACCCGAGCCGGTGTCGCCAAGTAGCCCGACGATTCTGTTGCGGACCGTAGGTTGCTCGGTTGCGTGAGCTACTTGGTCAAGCATGCTTCTCAGGTCATTGCTTCCATCTGCGTGGCTTTGGAAATAGCCCGACGATTCTGTTACGGACCGCAGGTTGCTCAGTTGCGCGAGCTACTTGGTCAAGCATACCTCTCAGGTCTTTGCAGGTCCGCATGTCTCGGTAAGCCTCGAGTTGCAGCTCGAATGGCAAAGTGCAGGTCGACTGTGCAGCTCGAACGACAAAGTGCAGGTCGATTGGGAGCTGGACGGGAACGAGCCCATGTCTGGGTATACTTTCGATGCGTTGGTATACTTTCGATGCGGTGGTATGCGCGCAGCTTGGTAATACGCGCGCAGCTTGGTGGTAGGCACGCGGTGTGGTGGCAAGGCAGAAATTGCTTGCAGCGCTCTTCAGGCTGTCAGCCGTGGCGAGAGTTGGTATACTGAATCTGGAGGTAGCTTTATACGTGGTTCGAGAGTATCTGTATACCGAAAGTGCGGTGGAGAATCGAAGAAGAGGCGGTATAGCAGGAAGTAAGGACGTTGGAAGCTGAAGAGGTTGTCTGAAGTCGATATTTGTGGGATGTGTTGACAGATTTCTTCTGGGAGAGGATTGAGCTGCATCTAATAAGCCAAATCCAGTGGTTTGCTTGGCCCATCTAGCACAATGAGCATATCAAAGAGAAGCTTCGTGTCAAACATGCCGCTTGGAAGGCTCCATCTAGATGCTTCCACGTCACAATGGCTGCGCCGTTTGTGGTGCTCACTGTTGCCTGGTGGATAGAGAAAACGTCGCATTGTCAATGAATGGGCACCAGTCTCTCCGTGGGCTGAGCTCTTGCATTCTACTGCTCTTTGGTGGTATCCAGACGCGTCGTACCGGCAGACCGAGCTGACAACAGAGCATTACTCAACGCGCAGCATTGTCCGACCCTCCAGCGTCTCAACGGCGTATGACAGAAGCTGCTCGTCACCATCACGGCGCACACTGACCGTCCTCTGCCATCTTGCTCGTGTCTAAGACCAACTGCAAGTGACAAGTGCTTGCTGGGTGTTGGACTCTTCCGGCGGTTGGCGGTGAACTGTCGCCCATCATATTCGGAAGCAGATATCAAAGATTGGCAACGCGGTTGGCGGTCGGTGGGTGGTCAAGGGCTGGTATCGTGCGGTGGGCGTAGAAGGCATTGGTGGGTAGGTGTTGAAGTGTCCGTAGACCGTCGCTCTGTCTGTCCTCTTGTTAGCGATGGAGGTCCGTGTAGCAGCACGGCTCTGGTACATCGTCTCATGCTTACCTTAGGTAGGGTGGAAGACGGAGGGATGCTTCGCGGCTTCAAGTCTCTTCCTTGTATGCCGGTCTCAGGTTTGCTCTCGTATGGAGATGCCGCTCCCATACCGAAGGCACTGCTGCGTGTCAAGATCGTTGCGCATTCCTCATATCAGAGGCATCACGTTCGATCGCGTATTGCACCAACTCACCGTCGATCTTTCGGAAGGCGGGTCGGTCGTGCTTGCCTAACTTGGTAGATCTTCACTCTACCGACCACAAGGTTCGAAATTTCTCTCGTCTTCCGCTGCAGCATCACGCATCGCAGCTTGATACACGAAATTTGGGCTTCAGTCAGACACTGACCTCGCTAGACGGGTACGGGTGCTGTCAGACACAGCGACTACACAGACACGAGAGACGAAAGACCACCGCAATTCGTCTCGGACGGCACGTCAGACACGACTAGACGGTTTGACCGCACCGCGAAGACCGAGCGATTACAGAGACCACGATCTACAAGCTCTCTGACGAGACCAGCGCGGCTACGACGACCAGATGCCTGACGGAAGGAAGCAAAGAAAGTCCTACACGAGCTGTCACCATCACACACGCTTCACCGTGCTTACAGCCAGGCAACCGACAATGACCGCGGCCCAAGAGGTCTTTTAGGCACAAGGGCGAGCAAGAGTTGCGACGAGCGGAAGTCCGATAGGCCAGACATCGACGCAAGAGCAGGTTCCACAGCACTCTACCGACTGTATCGGCGCAAGGGCAATATCTGCTCGACGTTCCTCGTCTGATACAAGCGCCTAGCCGACGAAGACATCCGATTACTCAGTAGGTCGGTATGCTACGTCTGCACGGCCCCGGGCAAGGATCATTAGCTGGTGCATGGTTGACGGACGAGAGTGCCTGCGCGAGACCGTGATCTCGCGAGCATTGTCTTGTCAGCATTGACACACCGATTCTATCCCCAGCAGTCACAGATTATCCGCGGCTGTGTATCACGGGCCCGTGGGCTCACCGGATTGGACAATCTCGTATTGACACTTCAACTGTTGTGCGACCTTCGTCAAGCACACCGGTAGTTCTGCCACTGGCTCCGAATGGGCATTATCTGCTTGCCATCCACTGGACACCAATGACATGATTTAGACGGATCCAGACGCCGGTCTCGGTAGGTAGTGTCCAACTTGAGGACAAAGACGGGCAGAATGCACACCGCTGACGTCTCTTGGTCAGATGTACGGGCCAGAAGGCTCACCGTCGCATTCCGGTCCACACGACCCGTGGGAGGCTCTCCATCGACAATCAGGTATCGACAATCAGGTAGCTCTGGTGTATCTCGCTACTCTGGTCCTCACACGTCCTCGGCGGGAGCATGACCAGTATACCGAATGTGCCCGGCGGCATCTTTGGGGTGTCTCTCATGACTGGTGCTAGGAATGTCTGGCTGTTGCGTGTGTCTTGCCTTTGGCTACGGAGGATTCAGAGACTGAAGAGGAGTCAGCACCTGATGACCGCGCCGTGAACTTCTCCTCCGTCTCACCAACCAAGCTACTGTCACAAGCTCGCCCTCATAGGCTATCCGAAGCTCAAGTGCCCTGCGGACGAGACCTGCCCAGGTTGAGCATCGAGCCGACGCTCTTTGAGCCGGCCACTGTCATGTTCGAAGAGGAGATGAAGGGTAGCGACGAGTGAGTGTCTACCAGGAAGGCAGCAAGGAGTCAATTCCCGCTTGCCGGAGAAAAGCAGACCCTTGCCTTGACCGCTGGGACAGGCTCCGTGCGGATTTCTAATCTCCACAGCAGGTCACGTGCTCACCGACGTCGCAAAGCGAAACGATGACATCGGTATTACTTTGTACGTTATTGTTTCGAACAGTCGCCATTCAAATCCAACGCTTTCGATAGTAATCAGGAATTGATGATCTGCTATCTGCTTTGCCGCTCGGCGTGACCCATACTCATCTCATTTGGCACTGATTAAACCAGCTGTCTCTTTGGTACTCGACGCTACAAATCAAAGCCTTTCTGCCTGATCCGCACGCGCGATACCTCTCCTGTCGTTGGCGTGATTGACTCTAAGCTTTGCGGGAAGGGTATTACTCTAACACTAAAGTAACGTCTCTTGCCTTTGCTGCATCTTCGATCCTCGCCGCGCTGCCTCTGTCCTCATCGATAGCTTGTCATGCGAACACATCAAGGTGCCTCAACTCGAGGCTATCCCATGAACACGACAGTGTGGCTAGTCTGAGCATCTCCTGTGAGTACAGCAATGCGCCTTACCTAAGCCTGTCCCATCAGCACGGTGGTGTACCTCAACGCGAGCCTATCCCATGAGCATGGCGGCCTGCCTCACGGAAGGTCATTCTATGAGCATGGTGGTGCCCATTTCGGAGTCTTTCCCATGAGCACAGCGGCTTTCCTCCAACTGGAGTCTTTCCTTTGAGCATAGCGACGTGCCTCATCCCGAGCCTATCCCATGAGCATGGCGGCGTCCTTCCCGGAGCCTCTCTGGAGTCTATTCCATGAGCACGGGAGTGTACCTCACCCGGAGCCTATCCCATCAGTATGGCGACCGGCCGCATCGAGTCTATCCCATGAGCATGGCGGAGTCCATCCCTGGAACCTTTCTTCTGAGCGTAGCGGTGTGCCTCATCCCGAGCCTATCCCATGAGAACTGCGGTGTACCTAGCTCGGGAGCGCGGGCGCGTACCTCTTCGGGAGACTGTCACACAAGCGCGGCGGCCTACCGCATCGAGTCTTTCCTATGACCATAGCGGTATCCCTTCCCGGAGCCTTTCTGCTAAGCACAATAGTGTGCCTCAACCGAGACTGTCCTATGGGTACGGCGGCGCGCCCAGCCCATGAGCACGGGAGTGTACCTCATCCGTCCTATCCTATGAGCACCGCGACGCGCCTCCCTCATGAGCGCGGGAGCGTATCTTGGATTGATGCCATTGCGTTCCGAGAACGATTTGGATCGATACCATTCCGGGAACATTTTCAGGTGACCCAATTCCGTTCCGAGAACGCTTTCAGTTGACTTCATTTCGTTCCCGGAACGTTTTCAGTTGACTTCATTCCGTTCCGGGAACGTTTTCGTTGAAGGTTATTCCGTTCCGGGAACGGTTTGAGTCGACTCTATTCCGTTCCCGGAACGCTTTGGACTCGTTCCAACCCGGGAACGCTTTGAGTTACGGTCGTTTCACTCCGTAATGGTTTGGACTGAGGCGTTCCATCCCGGGGACGTTTTGGAAGACTCAAAGACACGGGTGTGAACGGCAGCAGGGTTCTGAGAAGATACGTCGTTCTTATAACTACTACTCACAGCCTGTTGTTGGCCAACAAAAACACCCCATCCATCAATCCCACCGTCGTTCCTACCCAGTGCTGCTACCGATCACTCTGACGAGAGTTAGTACCTCTTATCATGTCAGCCAGAGGCTATAACTCACGCATTTGCTTGCCTTGTGCAGCCAAGAAACCCCCCACGATCTCCTCATAGGCCTCCGCCACATCCAGGTCCTTCATAACCTCCTGAGATTTGCTCAACATCCCTACCTCTCCAAAACCTCCGTGCTCTGTGATGTATGCCACGTCTTTTGGGAACGCTTTGCGGGCTTTCTTGATGGTCTCCGAATCGCCCTCGTCCGAACAACCCCCCATGATCTTCAACGCCATGCTCAACAGCAATTGTAACTTGGCTTCTCTGCCTAGCAGTATGGTCATGTTGCGCGTCTGTTCGTCTGCCGCCTTCTTCATTTCGATGATCGTGTGGGCCTCGCCTTCTCTTTGGTTGACGGGCAAGTCTTGGTACTTCTCGTGTTCTTTTGGCGCCATCCTGACGATTGAGTAGTGTGCTGTAGGTGGTGTCGATGCATCGGCTCACAGTTTTGGAAAGTGATTTGATGGTCCAGATAGAATGCGCTAGAGGGGACACGGACCATTCACACGTAAGCTATTGTCCGTCACAAACACGGCTCATTGTCCTCTATTATCTGCAGCGCATTGTTAAGAAGCTGACCGTCAGTGATGAGAGTAAAACGTGATGACATGTGGCATTCACGAACGGAGACTTGATTTTTCTGTTTCATGTGAATGCGTCGCGGTAGGATTGATACCCTCTCTACTGGACGGCCGACGTAGACTCGTTTTCGGCCTTCGCGGCCAACACAGAGAGCACACCACGCGCAAAGAGCTGCAGAGTCACCACCTCTGTCTTGGTCAAGCCCATAGCCTCCAATGTGGCCGCGAGCATGCAGCCGATCTCACGAACGCTCCTCACCCGCCCGGCCAAGATACGTCCGATGCGGTCAATCGCAAGACCGCTCGCCACGCTGACAAAATGCAGCATCGTCCCGATCGACATCTCGGCTTCTGGCACGGCTTCCCATGCCACATGCCTTGCCACAGCGACCGCTCCCGGCCCCGATTCTTCAGTCACCGGCCCTCTGGCGGCATCTGATCCCGGCATAGAGTCGGGCACGCAAGAAGAAGAGCGCGAGACCTCGACTGGGCAGGATCGCTGTCATCCATAGTCCGGTTGTGCTCGATATCGTTTCGGGCATCTATATGTGGCATTAAAGACTGGATAGCAGTGTTGGAGGGTATCGCGCCTACCGTCTGTTGGTGACTGTGTCATGCTGTTGGACTTGACAGTGTGTAGTATGCGGTACTTGTTTTGACAAAGCGTAGGTACTGAAGAGAACACAGGCAATGGAAGGCAGCAAAAAGGCCAAAAGTGCCAAGAGTTTTCGCGACACAGTACTAATTAAGTCGTCTGAAGGTCTTCGCTCAACATCCAGTAGCCAGGCTCGTCCAGCGAGCACTGCCCACGCAATTCATCTGGCAACGGCAGAAGTCTCGGCTTCTGCTGCCCACCAGACGACAGGATAAACACCCTGCACGACCGAAGCGTCTCATCGTCAGGTGCGACAGTCGGCACCGGCTCCAAAGCAGCGCCTACTCGACCCTGCCACTTAACGTACGTATCGTACACTTTCAATTGATCAGGCCGCCTCCTCGAAAAACGCCAATCGATCTTCTTGCCGTTGACGTCCCAGCTCTCGTACAGGGTGCGTACCTGCTCCCTTACGGCGGTTGGCAACTATGAATGCTAGTCAGTAAGGTACACTCAGCCAAAGTGGAGGAGTTACTAACCCTCGCGAACGAGACATCATCACCACCCACTGGCCTGCCGACGAACTCCGACAAAAGATCATCTACCGCCTTATGCGGTGATAGCTTCGTCTTTTTGCGAAGGGGCTCGCCCTCCCCGGCCTCCTCCACCTGCCGCTCTTGGCGGCGCTCCTCCGCCCACCCGGCTCTCTCCTCCTCGAATCTCGCTTTCTGCTCTTCGAAAGAGCGACGTTCTTCTTCCAGGGCTGGCTCTTTCGCCACCCACTCCGTCTTCTCGCTCTCCAGAGTCTTTACTCTGGCTCTCAAAGCCAGACACTCCGCCTCTAGCGCTGTGCGCTGCTCTTCCGCCTTCTTCCCAGCTTTCAGCTGGTCCTTGGCATGCTCATGATGCTCTCTGAACATCTCGCGCTCCGTCGCCCGTTCCCGCTCCGTCCTCTCGAAACGTTCATTCGACGTCGTTAGTCGGCTTTCTAGCTCGACTACTTCTCTTTTGAGATCGTCTTTTTCATTGCCTGCTGTGACCTGCAGGTCTTCCATCTTCGCAGCAAGACTGTCCACCTCATCGTGCTTCTTTACGATCTCTTTGATCGTCTCTCTCAATATCTTGACGGGTGTATTAACCTTCGTCACTGTCTCTGCTTGATCCAGCAGCCAATCAACGAGGTCAAGGCTCTCAGCGACATCTTCGTAAGTGATAGGGTCCATAGTGGCGGCACGCAAGAGTTCGGAGCGTAGGAGCGGCAGGGGTATGTGTATGTCTACCGACTACCTACATAGAGAAGGGAAGATGGACTTTTTTTTCCTTTCTATACCTAGATGATGCCCTGCCAAGCCACCCTAGCTTCGGCGTTATGACATGAGACGTGGAGGAGATTAGCTCGTGGTACCACAATGGCTCCGACGGAAAGTGCGACTTCCCATTCAAGCGAATTAGGTACACCGACTGTCTCGAAGCGGTCAGTGCCAATACTCACGTCATCAATCTCAAGAAGAGACGAGAAAGCCATCATGAGGTGTCCACTGATCGTCATCCGCAGAGACATTGATATTGACGGGACTACAGGCGTATCGTCGGCGACGATAGAAGCAACTGGATACTCGCATCTTTTTACCCGAGACACCTGGCGTGCATACGTCGATTATGAATTCACATATTCGCTGTAGAAAGACGCACTCATTGGGTCCACTATCAATACCTCTCCCGAACATCTGGACGTGTAGTCGCATTGTTATACATGTCACAAAGATGAATGAGGTAAAGAAGTCACGTATAGCGAGCTTATTGTTTGAGTACAGAGGTTTGCCTCATCCCGAGCCTCTCCCATGAGTACCTTATGCTAGTCTGCCTCATCCCAAGCCCGGCCAATGAGAATGCAGTGCCTACCCGGTGAGCACCGCGGCGAGCCTCATCCCTAGCATGTCCCATGAGCACTACGCAACCCGTCGCCCACGTCTATTCCATGAGCACGGCGGCACGCTTCATGCCACGCCTATCCCATGAGCTCAGCATGATTCCTACGTCTCGACATCAGGCTCGTCCGAAGGCGTGCCCAAGTCGTCAAACTCCGCGTAGCAAAATCTTACAAAGTCCCTGTCCTCGAAAAAGTCGAGAACGATTGGGTCTTGCCGCCAGTTCAAATCAAATCCATTGCGCCTCGGCTTCTGAAAATACAGCTTGATCTTCTTCATAGGATGCTTGCTCGCCATATCCGCCACAGAGTACAGCGTGAAGTACGGCATCACGCCTTCTGCGAAGCGAGCCACTACCATCATGCCGCCCTTGAGAGCTCCGATGCTGGTACCCGGGCGGCTGAACATGTGCTCCGCAGTAGTGAAATTACGGTCGATGATTTGCTGGTGTTGGTCTTCAAAGACTTGATGCTCGGCGCAAGGGATGAAGAGCTTAAGCATGGCCCAAGCAAGGAAGAAGAATTCTACATCCGCTAGTCGGTGAAGTTCAGTCAGCTGAACCAACAGCCGATCGCGACTCGCGAACTTGGTACGGCTTCGCAGAAGCAGCTCGCAGACGCGCAAAGGAACCAGAAGTATCTGAAGTCTCGTGTACTTGGATGAATCAGCGCTTGGCGGATGGCCAGCAGCCTTCATGGCTACGTCCAAGCAGTCAAGCAGCAGGAGTGCCTCCATCTGAGCGAGATCGCGTTTGTGGATCGTTTCAATCAAAACAAGCTCGATCAATGCGAGTGTATCGGGTGTTGAAGCGATGTTGGTGATGATTGTGATCCAGAGAAGCTCAATGCCGATGCGCTGGTCGGGAGTCTTGTACGCCAGTCGGATTCCTTCCATATTCGCGCAGCACGCCAGGTCCCAGTGCAGCCAGCGTCCATCGATCATCGAGCAATTGAGCTGATCAATCTCTTTGTCTGAATCAACGATCGATGACATCTGCTCAAGGGCCTGTTTCTGCGCTTCAGCGCTCATGCCCCAAGTCTTCCCCAACACCCCAATGACTTGCTTGGCAACAGTGAGCTTCGACTGCACCCGTTGGTATGAGGCTCGGCTCACGACTGATGTCTTCAGTGAGTAATCATTCTCGACTTGCGCTTTTGAGATGTACGTCTGCCGCACGCTCTCCAAGTCTAAAAGTTCGCCATTCTGCTTGGCAGTACTCACGTCAGCGAGAGAGCGACTCAGATTGTCGATCGTTGTCTGGGTCTGTGTCCGTAGCTCGTCTATCGTCGTCTGCAGCTCGTCATGCCTGGCCTCGCTGTTCTCCTTCGCAGTCGTTGTCTCAGCTAGCGAGCGATTCAGACCGTCAATGGTCGTCTGCTGCTCGTTATGCCTAGCCTCGCTGTTCTCTTTGGCGGTCGTTGTCTCAGTCAGCGAGGACTCCACACTCGCGAGCTGAGACCGCACCTGTGCGAGAGTGCGATTCAGTTCGTCAAACTGGCGTTTCAGATCGTCGGCGGAAGTGTCCACGGCCTTCTTGCTTGTCTCCAGGCTTTCATATTGTGACTGGGCGGCAACAAGGTCAGACCTCACCTCCTCTAGCGTCGCATTCACCTCCTCCAGCGTCGTGTTGGCCGTGACGAGGTCAGAATAGACCGACTCAAGTTCTTGCCTTCCATCCTCGGCCTCTCCCTCTAGCTCTTGAATCCGGTCGTTAGCGTCAATGAGCTTTGACTGCTCAGCGCTGCAGTCGCGATGCTCTGCAGTTGCCTGCTCGAATGACTCCTTCATGCTTTCGTACTTTTCAGTTTCCTGCTTGTTCTCATATTCAAGGTGACGAATACGGCGACCTGCTGCGGCCAACTGAGATGCCGCCGTCTTGGAGGTCTTTAGTTGGTCCTCGACGTCGGCCAGACGATTTTGAACACCCTCTTTCACAGATCTTTCATCACCCAAGTCCCGCCGTACTTGATCAAGTTCGGCTTTGGTTTGGTTGTACAGCTGTTCGTACACCTTTTCGGTAGTCTCGCCGCTCTCCGCCGCCCTGAGACTTGCCATGTCGTTCTTGTACTTCTCCTCCCAGGTCTTCTCGACCGTTGCACTGGCTTCCAGTCTTGTAATGTCGCCGCGCAGGCTCTCGTTCTCCTTCATAGTTGATTCCAGATGCCGAAAGAGGTCATCCGACGGGATCCGGCAGTCTTTGCTGTTGCTGCACTTCTCGATGATACGCTGCTGATCGTCCGTTTTGGCATAGACATCGTCAGATGTAATACCTTCCTCCACCTCGTCCACTCTAGGCACGCCGAATCGCCTTGTCTCCCTCAAGAAGTCACGGCATACTGGGCGCAGCTTTCTCGCCAGGACTGATACGGGAATGGAAAGCTTGTGACGTCCCTTGTCGACGCCGCGCATGTACTGAGATGCATGCTGCAGTATATCTTTGCTCTGATTCGACGCTTCAACAGTGCAGTCCGCAACAAGTGTACGGGTCTCGATCTTTGCGCGTGTAGCGGGGATGATCTGACGCTCCATTGCCTTGTCTGTGCTAACGACATACTTCTCAAAGTTGTCTAATATGGCCTGAATCCCCAGACCGTCCCTGTGCAGTCGATTTGTTGCCATTATGGGCTTGTTGCTGTCGCGAAACGCGTTGATATTCGCGTTGTTCGCCATGATGGACGGTATTGTCTGTGGTGGTTCTTCGGAATGTTGTAAGGAGGATGAGGCAGTAAAGGAATCAGCGAGTGTTTAAGAGTGTCGAGCGCTGCGAAAGTGTTGAAGAGTGTCGCATGTGATGGAGAAAACCAGAAATCTCTGACCGGCACGTGCCCACCTGGAAGTTGCCTTTCCTGGTTTTTTCTTGCTTTTCCTTGTTTGCTTCTTTCTGTCACGTGTTTGCTCAGGTCAGCAACACATACCTCGCAGGTACATACCTACACAGCTCCGTCAACCGCTTTCCAACGGCTGGTATCGGCACGAGCAGGCGTTCCAGGTTCACTATGGATCCGACGGTTCCATCACGATGCTGCTCCAATTGTGGGCGTACCTTCCCCATAGATCAGTTCGTCAGCAAAAGGAACCCGAGCTCTCAAACAGCAAAGTGCCTCAGATGCAGAGAGACGCCACGAAAACGTGCTTTAGAGGAAGACTCCTCATCGACCCAGCAGAGCACGCCGCCGACGAGATCGACTACGGCAACTACAACATCACCATTCCTCTCTTCCAGCACCGCCACTGCCGAGTCTCCGACTACATACAAGGCTCCAGGTCATACACGCACCGGCTCCAGTCTTGAGCGCGCTCCACTAGCGTTTCTAGCTCCGGCACTGGTATGGTTTTTGTGTACTGACTGTCTTTGTCGTCGTCACGTCGCTATGCGGAGTCTGCAACGACCTACGTCTTGCTTTCTCTGCACAAAGGAGAAAGAATGGCCAGCAGACTGGGACCTGAAGTACTGTTGCCGCGGCTCTCATCAGGTGGCCCGTAAGTTCTTTGTACAAGCGGATGTGGAGTACCCAGACTGTAACGCTTGTCGGGATGGGAGATCGGAAGATGTATTCGTCTCGCGCGAGTACACAGCAGGATGTCCTTTCGAAAACGTGCCGCACCAGGTTCAACATCATCAGCATCATCAGCATCAGCATCAGCATCAGCACGAGCAAACCGTTACGGAGGCACCAAACACCCATCTCGCAATCCCTCCTGAAGACTGGCAGCGTCTGAAAAGGTTCCGCGATGACTTAGACCAAGACAAGCTGCAGCAATGTACGCGTTGCCGAGAGACCTGGTTCGCGATGCAGCTGGGAGAGGCAGATCGCGTATGTGTGCGTTGTCGGCGTCATGATACCGCGCCGTACACCACCCTTCTGCTGTCACCGGAGAATGACCTCGATCCGGGTGACTCGCCGATGGATCTTCCAAAGCTGTCTCACGTCGAACAGATGTTGATTGCGCGCATGTGCCCATACCTAGAAGTCACTATCGGCACCACGATATTGTACGCACTCGTCAACGAAGCAAAGATTCACCGAGCGCTTCCACCTCTTATCGAGGACCTACCAGTACTACGGATCGTCTCACCGCCGCTAAGCCTCACGTACACTCCGTACCCTGAGAAGTACCGCGTCCGCAGAGCCTATGTGGAGCAGTGGCTCACCTGGCTCCAGCTACATCACCGCCACTATGCAACTACACTCATCGATACGGACTCTTTAGCCCGCCTGCCTGAAGATGGCCTGATCACTTCGCTCCTACCTTACGTTGGGGTTGTTCCAGCGGCACTTGGCGACATCTCAGCTCTTGTCAACGCCCAAGCCGACCCATCTTCATTTGGAGTCGTGCCAAGCCTGATACTCCACCGCAGTCAGGTTGACGCCTTCACTAATCGTCAGGTCGGCGATGCTTTCCAGCCGTACGCTGACTGGCATGATCTGGTCAAGTCCAGGCCTTGGCTTTCGCTCTGCTTCCCGTGTCTCTTCCCAACAGGAGCTGCCGAATCCTGCAATCCTCGTCCAAGATCAGTGGACTATCGACGATATCTCGACCATCTGCTCAAATTCCACGACAGCCGCTTCGCGCGCCATCGCCTGTTTCTAGCTCTGGCACTTCTCAGTCTACTTCATGGTCAGGTCATTACAAAGACCTTGTATCACGCCCGCGAGTCCAAGACTACCCCTGCCATCGACCGCCGCATACTGGGAATGGCATTTGCTGCAGAAGTAGACGACGTTGAGCTTGACGTTGATCTACGTCTTCTAATACGCTTGGCACGAGTGCTGCGAGGGACGCAGCCATTCTGGGAAGCCAAGAAGACGCAACTGAAGATGCATACCCACAGGCTGGGAAGGCCGGCTTTGTTCCTGACATTCAGCCAAGCAGACTTGCATTGGGACTCTCTACAGAAGCTCTTGCCATCATATGAGCTTTGGCGCAATCAAGTGGGCGCCGATCGCAGACGTCTTGCCGCAGAAGCAGTTGACGCCCATCCTCATATCGCGGCCTATCACTTCTGGCACCGCCTTCAACTGTTCCTAGCTCACGTCGTCAGACTAAAGCTGCAGGTGTCAGATATGTGGTATCGCTTCGAGTGGCAGAGTCGTGGTAGCGCGCATTGCCATGCGGTTGTCTGGCTAGAAGGCCAGCAGCAGAACCCTCTCAGCACCCCAGCTCAGCGCGTCGACTTCGCTCGTGAGTGGCAGAGTCATATCTCGGCGCACATACCAGCACCAGCTCCTCCGATCGGCGGCTTCATCGATTCGTCTGGCTTGAGCGCCAGCCCAAGCACAGAACCAAATACGATGGCTCACCTCAGTAAGGTCGTACGCCAGGCGCAGACGCATTCTCATGCAACATACTGCCGCAGCCGTCCTGCGCTCGAGTGTCGTTTTGGCTTTCCTAAGCAGCTGCTCGCTTCAGCACAGGTTGTTCCCAGCATCGACGGCAAGTTCTTCCGATTTGAGCCAGCAAGAGCGGACGCAATGATCCAGCAGTACAATGCTTCTTTGATCCTAGCGTGGCTTGCAAACATGGACATCTCGCCTTGTACCTCCTCACGGCAGGTGATCGAATACGTCGCAAAGGAGGCTCCTGCTCTTCAGTCCGCGGCTCGTGCTGGTGATTCAGCTCAGCTGCAACATGCTGCCGCAGAGTCGTTGACAGACCCTGCTCATCGTATCCTGGCGAGAGTGGTAGGCGGCCGCTACTGGACATACCAAGAAATCTGTCATGTTCTCTTGAGTCTTCCACTGCAAGTCAGCACCCGCCGGATCGTGTTCTTTGATTGCCGTCCTCAAGCAGTGGACCCGCCCGTGGCCTCTAGTCTACTCGCACGATACTTGCGTCGTGACCAGCAACTTTCGGAGAAGGACACTTTACTCCAATGGCTCTCAAAGGGCAGCGCTCAGTACAACGAAAGCAGTACCCTTCGACCACTCATCTGTTTCGATCCGGTGTACGAGAAGAATGGACCTGACCACGAAGAGTACTGCCGCGTGAAGATGCTCCTCAATCATTCGTTCCGGCACATTTCGCAGCTGCAGACTTTCAATGGGCAGCGCTTGACATGGACTCAGGCCTTAGACTACTGCAGCCAACTTCACGTTCATCCAGCGGACGATGGATACCAGACGTCCCATGCTGGTGATGTCGGACCGCAGAGTCAGGCCGATGCAGCTACGAGTCTCGCCGCCTCAGATGATGGTCAGATGTTTGTTGAATGGTGTAGCGAGTTTCAAAACACCATGACCTCACGCAACACCCAGATCGGCTACCGAGACCCCGATCAATCACACGACTGGTCTACGCACGTCAAGCAAGTACCTGGGTTGCGTGATGACTTTTGGGATCATCACAAGACTCTGGACCCGAGCATTCTTTCGATCCGCAACATGACCCAGGCACACTCGGACAGTCTGAATCGCGAGCAAAAAGCGATATACGACTGCCTGCTTGATCATTACCATGATCATCTCCGCGGCTCCGAACCCTCTCAGCTTCTTCTCCAGGTAGATGGTGAGGCGGGAACTGGCAAGTCGTACCTCATTGCCATGATATCATCCCACCTCGCGCACCTAGCACGCTCGAAAGAAGTCTCGGATCCCGTCCTACGAGTCGCGCCTACAGGAGTCGCGGCTCACGCAGTATCCGGTCGCACTATCCACTCCCTTTTTCGCCTGGCCGCTAATTCACCTATACAGGATTTGGCGCAGCCGGTTCTGGACGAGCTCCGAGATGTGCTGCGGCCTTGTCGGTACCTATTCGTGGACGAAAAGTCCATGCTCAGCAAATGGCATCTTGAGGCGATGCACAAGCGGTGTTGCCAGGCCACAGGTATACACCACTCTCCTTTTGGTGGGATCAACGTGGTCCTCTTCGGAGACTTTGCACAACTTGCTCCCGTCGCAGCCAAGCCACTCTTCGATCCCGCAGACGCTGGCGATGGCTTTCAGTTGTATCAATCGTTCACGCGGACGCTTCAATTGACGGAATCCGTTCGCCACGCCGGCTTTTCCGACTCCAACAAGACGCTACGCAGCGTTCTCGCCGCTTTACGTGTCGGACAGGTAGCGTTCCCGGAATGGGATGCACTCCGGTCTAGAGTGAAGGCCTGCCTTACGGACGACGAAATTGAGTCGTTCAAGGATGCCTTGCGCATCTTCGCACACAACGCTGACGTCGTCGGGTATAACGTCCATCAAATCAAGCGCCTAGACGCCCCTGTTCTCGTCGCCAAGGCAACTGACATCGGGTTTGGGACGGTACCACTGCCAGAGGAGGTCGGCGGTCTTCATGCCTCGCTAGCACTGTGCGTCGGATGCCGTGTTATGCTGACCGAGAACTTATGGACGGAGCGCGGGCTTGTGAACGGCGCCTTGGGTACGGTGACCGACATCGTTTGGACGCAAGACATTGCAGCAGCTCCGACGGCCATCTTCGTCACCTTCGACAAGTACGATGGACCACGCTTGCATTCTGACGCTGACGGCCGGGCTGTCGTGCCAATCTTTAGGTCTGCTCGCGATTTCAGCCGACCACAAGCACAATGCCGGAGACTACAGTTCCCACTCACGGTAGCATATGCGGTGACAGTTCACAAAGCTCAAGGCTTGACGCTCGACAAGGCAGTGCTCGACATATCACAGCGGGACTTCACGCGCGGGTTGACTTACGTCGCCGTATCAAGGGTTCGTAGTTTGGAAGGCTTGATGTTTGAGCTTCCATTTGATCTCGAGGACAGGTTCAGAGACACGCATAGGGTAGTGGAGAGGTTGCGGGAGACGGAACTGAACAACAGGCTGAGGGCATCTGCAGAGTTGGCAGGATGAGAGGGATAGAATTGCACGTTAGCTCTTCGTGTATCAAAACCGTGATTGAGATTTTTCATCAGTGTCAAAGGCTGCCCTCTTCTATACATGGACAGGCATCTAGTAGAGACACTGTATATCCGCTCGACGTGCTGAAGAGGTCATTCTAATCGAGAGATGCTGTACCGTGTCGTGCACAAGGTGACTTCAATTAGGTATGCAGCAGGTTCTCCCATCGCGACTTCCTTCTCTTGCTGCAAAGGGTACTCCCGTGCTTCCACACACTTTGCTGTGCAATTTGTGACTTTGTATCGACCTCTGCTTCAAGACACCAAGATATACGAAACAAACATACCACACGCCCATACACCACAATGAATCGATTTGAAGAACGCGATACTATTCTGACTACGGCTGCATTTCGTTACCTGAGTAGCGTGACGATAGAGATCCCGCCTGTTGGCGGCAGAGGCCAGGCCGTGAAGGTCTCCGGCGATGTGCTGTACCAGCACATCACAAAGCACGTGCAGGGCGTACTAAAGCAAATCGCCCTCATCAATTCGTTGTTCGAGAAGTCGGCTACGGAAGTCTTCGACTCGGGCTTCGAGATGCGCAAGATTTTGGTGTTCCGACAGGAGCACGTATCGACCATGGTATGCAGCTACACTCTATACCTTTTGTTAACCACTGACAATGTATTACAGGACACACTCTACACTACCTTCCATGGCGTTATCCGCGGCTGCACCGACACCGCGATCCAAGCAGAGCTGCAGAACAAGGAGGACATCTGGCAGCCGAATTTGGCATTGTACACTGCCAAAGAAGACACCATCATGAATATGATACGAAAGATGGAGGCGGGGGGAAGAGTGCCGGCTATTGACTATCGGGGGTGGTTCAAGGCACCGATCCTGCCAGCGATGCCGGAGTTCGCGAGCAAGTAGCGAGGGAGTGTAGCATGATGGGGACGTCTTTTTACGCAAGCATATACAGCTAGATGACTCCCACTCTTGAAACCAGCCCGTCGTCTGCATCATGACTTCCATAATTTCAACGTTGCGTCGCGGCCATCGCTTTTGATAGTAAAATTCTCGTGCTGCGAAAGACCCTCTGCGTGATATTGCCCATAGCCACCAGGAAAGACATTGCTGCAGCACACATGCCCGTTGCGGAGTTGTAGATTGATAGAGCTTTCAAACACAGGGCGTGTAGTACGCACAGAGCGCCGCTCATCATAGTAAGCATCAGGAGTGATCCAATCAACAGCTGGAGTGAAGCCTTCAAGCTTGTCAATGTCGCGATGATACCGCATAAGATGGAAAGTCCAACAACCACGACCCAGCACGCATCCCGCAACCAATTCCATTCGTATGGCAAGTAGCTGACCGGCACCGCGAGTGTGTGATATGAGCAAGTGCAGAGCGCAAGAACGAGGACCGCGTAGCCGATCCAGAGAGCCAGGTGCGATAGGTCGAGTACTTCTTGTCGCCCATCCCCAGCCAGTGCATGTTCCATGAGCCTGACAGCCCTGCATCCGTGGACGACGCGGGATACGACGCCTGCTGGCCCTTTCATAACGAATTCCCATCCTTCGCGTGTCCACCGTGCTATCAGGCGAGTACGAAGCACCAAAGAGATTATAAAGAGCGTGGTACAGCTGTAGCGTATTATCTCATGCGAGGTAATCATCTTCATGGCAAGTGGTAAGCCCCAGAGACACATGCTGTCGACGAAGATGATCGCAGTGAACCAGACCTCGGCGATGACGACTGAAGTGGCGCCTTGTCTTGGAGGTGTCGATGCAGTGGTGATGATGTATGTCGTCAAGACTGAAGCGGCGATTGAAAGCGCGTGCATGATGGCGAGAGTTGGATTGTCCGGTGGAAGATGGTGCTGGATGGCGACCGACGTATTCAGGTGACGAGCAGAGGTGTAAGCTCCTGTGAAGATCATCCACCACAGGAAGACGATCAGTCTGAAGTACGCCATGATCCCGGCGTTGGACATGGCTGAGGTGACTGATATGGCTGAGAAGTAATAAGGCCAGGCAAGTGTGCTGTGCAGGAGATGAATTCGGTCACGAATTTGAGACAATGAAGAACGACAATGGCAGGAATTATTTAATACACGTGCCAGTGGACTCGTATGTCTGGAGCGGAAGTCACATGCCCTTATAAGGTGTACCTTGGGCTACCTATGCGAGCACATTGTGATGTCTGAATTCATTGCAGAACCGTGGAGCCTCTCTGTTCTCTGCGCGGGCAGACTTCAGCATTCCTAAAGTTGAGAAGCCTCTCTCCGTGAACAATCCCGTGTCAGACTCCCAGTTCTCCATCGCACACTGCAGTAGCATCGTTGCGCAGGATGCAGTTGGCGGGCTTCGCGAACTTCACGGGCCAATATCTGAGAATACGAGTGTCTCGTCACATGATAGTTTGGCGTCCGCCCGAAATTTCAAGCCCATCTTTCATTCACTCAATACCTCGCGCGACAGCAGACTCCAAGGGCGAACACCATATCATGGACACACAAAGTACTGCTCGAAAGCGCTTGCTCCAGCTCGCTGCAATGGAACACCCACCTCACTGGATCAACGAACTTGTCTCCGGTATG
Source organism: Salinomyces thailandicus (assembly GCA_005059885.1). NCBI lineage: Eukaryota > Fungi > Ascomycota > Dothideomycetes > Mycosphaerellales > Teratosphaeriaceae > Salinomyces > Salinomyces thailandicus. Next base: position 23,107 of record NAJL01000063.1, on the reverse strand, counting down.
AGCACAGAGTCGGTAGTGAGATCGCACGCGATTTCGAAGATTGGCGAGCAAATCGGACCGCAATCAGATAGAAACGAGAGCATGACAGGCAGTAATCAGCTCCCGATCCCTGCCCCTAGGACCAACCCGTTCGTCCATCGCGATTGTGGTCTGGGTTCTCTCTCACTTGCTCGACAAGCCGACATGAGCCAACCTCCGCTCTTGCTACAGTGGGATCTGCGAAGCTACCTACAGTACCGCGAAGAGCTTCACCCCTCAGACGAAGGCCACCTCGACAAAGAAGCCGAAGAGTTGATTGGCGTTTACCATTTCTACAACGGCTCCGGATTCAGTAACGACAAAGACACGGACGAGGTGGCGCACCTTATGCGACAGCATTTCAATGAGTTTGGTTACTATTTGCCCAAAGGCGCCATCGACATTCTGAAGGATAAGGAGGGGACGGTCCACAGAAACATGCTTTCGAAGATAGAGAAAGGTCTTCTGGCTTTGCGTGACCTTGTCGGTGGAGAACAGATGAGCGCAGCATCTCAGCAGGAGAGGATGCAGCTCTTTGGTCGTCTGTTTGACCAGTCACCAAGAGATGTGTGTAACTTCATCTTCACAGAATGGGGTATGCTGATTCATTTCGACGCAATCTTCTCACTATACGAGCCGCCGGAGCATACCAGAAGCCGGTATATGCCCATCAACAAGCAGATGTGCCTGCAGAGGTTTACAAGGTTCAGGTTCTGCCATATGTTGGAGATGGTGTACATGTGCAAATGGGTGAGCAAGAAGGATGACCGGAAGACACTGTACAGATTGTGGAGGGCAGGAGTGAGCGATGAAGCGGTGGCACCATTACGGGAGGTATTTGGAGGCGTGGAGAACCTTCCACTTCGATCACATTGGGCCCGACGTCGGCCAACATGGGCACCCCCAGTGACCAGTAGGGTCGAGGTACCCGCGGGAGAGTACGATGTGCCGGATTGAGGGCTCGTCCTGCATCACCTGGCATTCGTCACGATAGATGCGACAGAGCGAGTGTAGTATGGAAAGGGTCGCCGTTTGTTCATGCTCCTCATGGCTATCTCGATCAAAGTGTCCCGTGCCCAGCTCCTCTTCCGGTTCAGATCAATTGATGGCAACTATCCACAACGTCCCTCCTCCATTTCAATTCCATCGTTGAACGTCCTTGGCGAGCCCAGATCATTTGTCCGTGGCCCTGTGAACTTTTAGTGCTCCGTTTCTTGCTGGTCCGGAAGTGGTACATACATCTTCTCTACCAGTGCGGCGATCCGGTCTCTATCCTCCTCAGTTTTGCCCATGTATCCAGCGACTGTTGCCTCGAAATCGACTCGGGGTAGCTGATTGAGGGCGTTGTCCAGGTACTCGCTCACTTTGTAGACGTCAAGTTCGCGAGTAGCCATGACAGCGCGAACGTCCTGCGCAAATTTCTTGCCATACTCACGCGAGAAGAGCTTGTCTGACACACCTTCCAGTACATGTATCAAGAGACGACTCAGTAGGATCTGGTTCAACTCGCGCGCCTGACTTTGCTGGATATCCTTTTGCATGGCCTCGATCTCCTCGCGAAGCTGGAGGACTCTGATTGGTGCCGCCGGGAGAGCCGGCATAGAGTCTTTCTTTGCGCCGGGCATGGTTTTGTCGTCACGGTAGTAGGGTACGGTGGGAGGTAGTGATGGGATATCGGTGTCGCGTGGTATGCTGAAAGGAAGATGTCACGCCCGCGAATTGGATGTTTCCATTGTCAAGCAAATTCACCTCGCGAAGACCGGCTTTGGTTTTCCACGTGACGAGAAACAAACACTCCTTGCTATCTCCGCTTCATTGAAGTCAAACGAATACATTCAGAATGTGGTACATAGGACTGGACATACAGAAAGCTGATATGTCTATGCCTTACGACCACGTTTCGTCGCTCGTTGATCTCCTTTGGAGTCAACAGCACGCTTCCGGCTCCTTGAGGCCGGTTGTTTGCTCTTTTTCTTCGTGCTCACCGGAGCATCAATCATTGCCAGTATCCTCTCAACAATCCCTCGCCTCTTTGCTCTCTCGTCCAAGAGAGATAGCGTATCTAGCGCCGTCTCGCTACCCGCAACTTGAGATTTGGCTCCCTCTGCGGAGCTTTCTTTGCCGACAACCTCCTCACCGGCACTCTCCTCTTCGCCGGTGCTCTCGTCTTCCTTCCTCCACCCTCCCTCTGTCCCCTGAACTTTGGCAGGTCGACTCTTCCCACTCCTTGCGTCAGACGGGCTATTGACTGGCCTTGGTAGTGCCCCGTACCGCCCTCTGGATGCATCGAATGCATTCTCACAGATCGGAACGTCCGTATCCTGCAGTCCCATCCGGGAATACTTGCCCAGATCCATATCCAGATCTTCGCTCGAGATGCGCGTCAGCCACTTCCAAGTCGTTTGACGTAAGTCGTTCATCTCCTCAGTAGGCTCCATCACCTTACAGCGGTAGGAGAGCTCGCAGAGGTCGAGGAAGCGCTCTCGCAAGAATCGTCGCCATGGCGCTGCCTGTGGGCATTTTCTGATGTCGACGCAGAGGATGCCACTGACATTGATCTCTGTCCACTTTCGGAGCAGCCGGGCGGAGACCTCAAGTGGGCTGTCGTCGTAGCACCACGCGAATGCAGCTCGTCGGTGAGCGTATGTTGCCTGGTCCCAGACTTCTGGCCCTCCGGTCGACTTGACGAAGCGAAATACCACCTCCGCGAACGCATTCAGTTCGTGGTTTTGCATCTTTCTTTGGCGTGCGCTTACCCAGTCGTGATCAGAGTTATGTCCACTCAGTCCAGACGCTCGCCTTTCCATCGCCGGAGTGCAATAGTTTGACAAGAAACTGCCGGCGATCAACCACACTTTAAAGGCTCGGTCGGGGTTTTGTTCTATCACTGCTTCAACTTGCTGCAGATCCATCGCTTCGCCGACCGTCGTGAGATGTCGAGTCGTACTGAACTCTTCGACAAGATCCTGGTATTGTTCATCCTGTGCTAGAAGGGTCTCTTGACGTTCGGCTTCATTCGACGTCGCCCCAAAGCGAAACTCGTTCTTCATCACTCCGCCCACGACAATCGGGTTCCTGTCCTCACGAACAAGCTGCAAGACTGCTGCAACATTCGCTAGATAGTCCATAGTGTCTGGTGGCGTTGAAGGCCGACGGTGATCGCTCGAAAGATCCATGGAGGAGGTGATAGACGAGAGGACAGGCGTGGGATATAGTGGAGAGTGAAGACGTACCTAGAACATGTTGCCAAGTGAAGTGGAATCTTTGTGACGTTTTGACAAGTGAAAGATCACCCGGGAATGCTTTGGATTAGAAGCTGTCGTCCATAAAACTACGAATTCCAAACATACATTGGGAAACCGAGCCTGGATGTCGTAGTCATCAATTCCATTCCTATGCTGTTGTCCAATCGCTCATTCACCTCTCCGATGCCTTCATTCCTTCTCCTATCACGTCTTGGTCGAACACCATCACATTCCCCACGAAGGCGGTCGCCCATCAACAAAGAAGAACTGCCAAAGCCTGTCAAACCAGGAATGCTGCTCTCCTCCGATCGTCGCCCTAACAGTGGTCTGCTCTTCGCCTGTGCGTCTGTCCTGACGACCCTCGCGGCTTGCTCCTGACTCCGCAGGGACCTGGATCTGATGGTGCGGCAATCTATTATCCATCCCGGTGCTATGGTCGATGCTTTGGCAACCGGCGCTCCCAGACGGCTCAGTCTGTTCATAAGGGATCGACTGCAAGAGGTCTTCATTGGCTGGATAGAAGTCGTATTCCATGCTCGCTTCGTTCATTTCGTGCTGAACTTGGTGGAGGTCGTTCCTCACGTCATCGTGCGACTCATCTTCCATTTGCGGCTCATCTTCCGTCTGCCATTCATCGTCCGTCTGCGCTTGATCTTCCATCTGTGTCTGCGACTCATCTTCTGTCTGCCACTCATCGTCCGTCTGCGCCGGAGTTTCCACCTGCGTCTGCGACCCATCTTCCGTCTGCCACTGGTCTTCCATCTGTGGCTGGTCTTCCACCTGCGACGCATCCTCAATCTGCTCTTCATCTTCCACATGCGCCTCATCCTCCACCTCGAATTCGTCTTCCGCCTTGTCTTCCGTTTCTACCTCATCTTCCACCTCCGCTTCGTCTTCCATCTCCGCCTCGTCTTCCACCTGCGCCTCGTCCTCGATCTGCGGCCAATCCTCGACCTGCGCCTCATCTTCCACCTCCGCTTCGTCTTCCATCTTTTCGTCTTCCATCTCCGTTTCGTCTTCCATCTCCGTTTCGTCTGCCGTCTTCGCCTCGGTTTCCACCTGCGAATGATCCTCCATCTCCGCCTCGTCTTCCGCCTGCGCTCCATCCTCGATCTGCGCCTCATCTTCCATCTCCACATCGTCTTCTACCTCCTCCTCGTCTTCCATACGCGCTTCATCTTCCATCTCCGGCTCATCTTCGATTGGCGCCATGCTAGCTACATCATTGCCTGAGCCATGTACGGACAAGGACTTGGCTGGGGATGTAGATTGGCCGTTGTTGATTGACTGCGCCGGCATGCTGCGGGCTTGGTCGTGAAACGGAACTATGAATCGCTTGACTAGGTCTGGTCGTCGATGGATGTATGCAGTGGATGCGGGACCCCGAGCCTTCTGCCAATAGTCTGCGTCTTCCATGACTTCATCTACCGCAGACATGTTGGTATTAGGTGGTAGGTATGTTCTTGCGGACAAGAGTGATGTCGAGACCTTTTTGTCCTTCATTGTTGAGTCGTGGTCTATTGTTACACACGCTGGTGGGTCCGGGATCCGCCGCAATAGCTTTATGCGGCTTTCCTTCCTACTCAACCGCGCAATCAAACGTCCTTCGAAGTCGGAAGCTGAACTTGCTGCCTTTCTCGCTGCCGGATCTACTACAACAGATCTCCTCCACTTCCGTCACCAACACTACAAACATGCTGCCCGACAGAGAGCCTGCCAACGCGGACGAAGTTCAGAGACTCAAGCACGACAATACTGTCCTCCGACGGACTCTACAAGAACGTGATACCGAGATGGAAGCACTCCGAGCCAGCAGAACTGATGTTGAACCCGCTCGAGACATGGCTGGACGAGGAGGGTTGGAAGCCAGAGCGTTGCAGCAGGCGCGAGTTGAAGAGATCAAAGACGCATGGCGAGGAAGAGCTGTGTTGCGGCTGGTGGTGTCGTACCTCGCGGTGTCGCAGTCTGGGGTGGGCGATATACTGCGTATGATCCAAGACCGCCGTGTGGATGCTGCACTTGGACTCCGCTACCCTCAATTTGTTGCGCTGTTTACAGACGATGTCTCGCTCGAGACGTTCCGCGCAGTATTGGATGAAGTTACAGACATCGAACCGACCCAGGCTGCCTTTGCTACGCCCGAACCGTGCAATACACCGGCGGCTCTCTCTCACCCGGTCGTGGCCAGTCCCAAGAGCAAGCCAAACGCATCGAAGCGCCGTCGATCAAGTACACACGGCAGTCATCCATCGGGGATGAGTGAGGTGGGCATGGCGGGTCACTTCGCATCTTCTGCAACTACGACACCAACTGTCACTCGTCGTAACCGGCAGCAGGCCGCACTAGACCATCTCAACGAACCATACGACCAGGATATGGATGTGGGCTAGCGATCGCAGCGGCGGGGAGTTGAAGCACTCATCAAGTCAGCGGTGGTGGCAAGGAGGAGCTCACTGATCTGCGAGTGAAGACAAAGCTTTGCGTTCACTTCAGACGGCTATCAAGGTACTGCTATCACTTCCATATCACATGTCACTACGGCGTGTAAGCGTATGAGACTCTCCAATTGATTGCGGGTCAGGCTTCTCACTATGGCGCCTGCTCTCATTCCCCTACTCCGGCTCACGGTGTATGCTCACAGCTATGAGCGTACTATATAGACTTGCGGCAGTTCCGTCACAGCCCAAGCTGAGCAATGAAGACGATTTCTTCCACAACTCATTCTGTCGCTACGTGATGGCTCACTTGACTGCTCAGTTACCTACCATTACTTCCACCCCCTTCACTGCTCTAGCATGCGACTCAATCCTTACGAGGACGTCTCTATTTAAGCTGCTAACTCTCCCAGTCTCCTCTTCTTCTCCTTCTTCTCCCCATGTCAGTCTTGCGAGGTTGATCTGTCAGCATGCATTCGCGAATGATACTGCGTGCTATGGTGGCCAGGACATTGGAGATGCAGACATGGGGTCCACCAAACCCGATAGTATACTCCGAAGTCAAGAATACGTTCTTGTTCGACGACGACTGTATCACGCCAGCTCGGCGAAAGCAAGAACTACAAGTCATCGACCGCGACTACCAGGCGCTGAAGCGAGAACTCAAAAGCGTAGAGCATCTGGACACTGTCGGCGAAGTCCTAGGGCCGATTGATGACCCTCAGTACATGACTTCCCATCCTGACGGAGACTACAAGGTGTTCGTCGGGCTGGAAACCTTTCTACTTCATCACTGCAACAGCAAGGCAAGAGTACGCGCCACGACCAGAAGCCACAATCGTCTAGACAGCAAGTCGCTGAAGCAGCTAGCGAAGACGAGAGTAGAGCATACCCAGAATCGAGTGCTAAACGACTTCGCGACTTGTGTAGCGGAGCTCGTAGCGGAGACGGGAGAAGTGACAGTGTGGCAGGACACGACAACGGAAGAGAGGCGAGAGATGTTCACGAAATACTACGATCAACAGCCTTGGATCATCTGCCGCCGTATCTTCAAGAAGTCGTGGCCAGAAGTCAACATCGACGGCATCTTTGGAGTAGACGACAAGCTCGAGCAAGTCCAACCGTGGCGGACATTCTTACGAGAAATGTTCCTCGACGCAGCCGAGATGACATATCTTTGCTGTGTCATGCCATCAAACCGTTCGAACGACTTCAAGATCTACCGACGACACCAGTGGAAGTTCCTGACCACACTGCCGGGATGTACAAAGTACAGACACTTGGGATTAGCGGTTGACGATATCCCTGTCGACACAAAGGCATTCCGCAAGGATGAGTCTCATGATATCGTGCCGTTACCATCGACTTCAGCAAAGAATGATGCAAGGAGACCAAGGAGTGTACGATCGGACGGCAAAGGATATCATGGAGAGGGAGAGATAGATGACGAACCTCCTTTGACCTTTTACGAAAGGATTGAGGAGGTGAGCGAGCGTGTCAGGCGGGTGGTGGAACGGTATTACGATGTTCAAGCTGGTACGTCTCCTGAACAGCTTGAAAAAGCCGAGATCAACCGCTCCAAGGGATATAGGCGAGCCTTGGCTCCTCGTCCACACAGGAATCCCTCCAAGCGGATGCGAGGGGAGAAGGAAGGGTCTGTCGGCGAGCCACTGTGGAAGAGAGTCAGGGTTGGATAAGAAAGTCTTCTCCTCGGACTGTGTACTCACGGCTTGTAGTTGGCCCTCCATATCTGCTGTTCATCTTCATCGGAGACTGCAATCTGCAGGTCGTTTCTCTTGTTCTCTACCTCATCGTACTTTGTATACATCGCAATCGTCGTTGCTCGTAGCTTTTCGACGGACAGTCATACCTTCGTGGTCATCGCTGCGTTGTCTAGCAACATTACTACGCGGTCAAGATTTGCAAGGACCTTCTGGTAGGTAATCTCCATGGTTGCTTTCGCCCCACCTCTTCGTGCTTCTTTAACATCACTTCCGCCGTTGCTCGTAGTATCTCGACGGGCAGTCTGGCCGTAATTGTCGTTGCTGCATGATCAGGGAGAAGATCCACGCAGCGACATTTGCTAGAATCTTCTCGTAAGTAGTCTCCAGAGCGGCAACGGATTGCGTGCGAAGTCTTGCAAAAGACTGGCTATCTATGTAGATGCGAGAAGATTCTCGCCTTATTCAGGCATATCTGATGGGTCACGTGAAGTGATTGACGGGAGTGGCGGGAGTAAGCGAAAGGAGGGAAGCAAACTTTGCACAGTGTCTGCCCACAGTCAATTTCCACGATCTTTTGCAATACTCTTCCCTCAAGATCCACCACTCTTGATCCGCGCAGTCATCACAATGCGTAGATTCGGCATCAATACCGTCGGAGATGACACGTCTTCTGACGCGAATTGGAAACCATCATCAGACGCTGATGATTCCTCCCCATCATTGCCCGTAAGAGGTGGGCCGCCACAACGAAGCGTGCTGACGAGGTCGACATCACGACGCGGATCTACGAGCAGTGAGGAGGGTTCAGGCACCTCCAATATCAAGTTCGAACAAGGACGGGGATCCTCCTCCAAACTCGTGCAGCTTCCTGATGACCTCCCCGAAGACTGCATCAGACCTACGAAAGAGAACACATTCAGTAACCCGTATCAGCGAGAGATGCTGGAGATCCTGGAGTCGGGTGGAGGTATCTTTGCTCTCGTCAGGCATCTAGTAGATCTGGAGCGCCAAAAGCCCCCAACCCCGAAGCCCAGCAGCTCTACTCTGCTTCATTCCGATCCTGTGGAAGCGTTCAACCTGTTCGCATGCATGTCCCGCCCGAAGCTACATTCCATTCTCAGCAACACCTACGTACCCGATACGATTATGCAGAAATGGCACGTTGACTCCGTAATCCATCAACCTCAAGAGAGGGCCGACAAGCTAGACCCAGGACAGTGTAAGTCGCATCAACATCTTACCGCAAATGCGCGACGCACTGCTAATGATCTACAGACCTGAACCTCCTCTCGCCCCGAAGCGGTGTCCCTTTGACCGTCGACAAATTCAGACGCTTCATTCGCGCGCTCGAGATTGCAAGTGGCCTGCTACCGGACGACGCGGCTAGAAAGGCGGCCAACGAGTTCCGCGATTCACGCGGCAAGAATCTCGGCGCACGGTTTCACCAGAAGTGGAATGACTTTTACAACAACAAAGGCATCGTCTTACGGGACTATCCCCTCCCCGGCGGCCGTGCTTTGTCGCAAGACGCCGCAGGCTTCGACCAGCTCCCGGCTGGACTAGACGCCGACTCGGACAATGAGGAGGACGACGACAACGAGACCGAGGAAAGCGATGAGGAGGAAGACGTGAACCCATTCGTTATGACTCGCAGAATCCGCAATGGTCTGGCGGAGGTCTATACCTGCTGGACCAAGTTCCTGGCCAATATGCCAAAGGAGATCATCTACGTCCCACTCCCTGCTGAGGTGGGCTGGGCAATCTATTGCTACGATCGTGTGCTCAGCCATCAGCGCCTCCAATGTGAGTCAGTACCCTGCGATTGTATGGTCTACTGCTAACCTGTTACAGCCACCAACATGCTGTACAAAGTCATAGTGGTCATGCTGCAGATGCTGTTCCCCGAAGAGGACATTGTCATGTACCAATTCAGCCTCTCGCATGTGTGGCAGCCTAAACATGCAGCTGTTGGCGAGAGCATATGGCACCACGCCGCCGCATCATACAGAGCCTACGGTGGCGTCAACGGCGAACAGGCGGGTCTCCATGTACGAGGTGCAGAGCAAAGACAGCCCACGGATTACGTACGGTGGGAAAACATACTCAATCTCCGTTATGACGATGGAACCATGACGAGGGTCGAGAACAATGCGTATGCTGAGAAGTGTCGCCTGCAGAAGGCTATGGAGATTGCGAAGGAAGCGGCCGATCTCGTGACCGCGGAGGAGGCAGTGCGAAAGAAGGAGGAGGAGGCGAGATTGGCGGAAGCGTCATATCAGCAATGCTTTGAAAGCGTCCAGCACGAGGCTAAAGTTCGCGCAGAGTGGGCAGAGGAGACGAACAGGGTTGTTAGTGCTGCAGACAGAGTTTTTGACGCTGCAAAAGCGCTCGTCGACGAGGTGGAGAAGCAAGACACCGATGCTATGGAAGAGGATGTTTGAAGAGCTCTGTAGGTAGACCAGCGTGTACGAGTACTCATTTGCCTGTCTCTTCGCATCGATGCCGTCGTGCTGTGATGACGCTAGAATCTGATTCATCGTGGTAGCGTCACTTCGTCTGCCTTGGAAGAGACTTTATAGGAATCCAAGCAGAGCAGGACCATGCAAACTCGCCATACCTAGGTACCCTCAATAGATAACAGTAGCTGTACGGGATACTGTCAAGACCATCCTGTGGCTGAAGCTACTGACATAACATGCTCATGGCTACAACTGCACTTTCAATAGCAAAGGAAGTCGATAAGGGAATGGATTAAGCTTGGGATGGCTACATAGCCATGTCAAGAGCTGGTCTGGTGTACAAGACTAATGTCGCAGCCCTTTCCCATCGTCAATGTCGCCTCGCCGGGCTACGACCGGACCGCTGTACGCAACACGCCAAATGGCGAGAGACTTATCATGTCCTCAACCGCCCGTGAGTCGCTAACGGCCTCGCTCGAAAGAGTTGTCGGTATCAGATCATCGCTGAAGCTCGACGAATCATCACTGCCGCAGCTCGAAGAAGGACCGACATGTTGGAATGACCCTCCTACACTCGACTCCGGCTCGCTCATCGTGCCGTCGCTGCGCTCGTCGATGTCTTCAGGACTGTCTGCCATGTCTGCTGGGTCAATATCGGATGGGCTGAGCAGAGATGAGTGCGCGCTCCCTGCTTCGTCGTCGATGGTGCGGCCTAGGTCGTCAACGCTGCGCGGCCTGGGTGGAGAGTCGTTCAACGGCAGAGCGAGTGCCGACAACTTTCCTGGCGCGGCGTATGGCTCTTGATCTCCAAATATGGTGCGTACCGCTGGCTGGTCGGTGGTGCGTAGAAGCTCAAGGTTGCAGATGTATTCGTTGCGGAGGTCGAGGCGGGGAACGGGGTCGACTTCTACGCCGTTCAACCGTGGTGTCGGAGCGGGAAATCCTTCGCACACAAACTTCTCGCCTAGTTGCAGCGGCGGAAGCACGAGTGGCGACGTCCTGACGACTCGTAACGTCTTGATCATCATGCGGCCAGCCAAGAGAGTCCCACCGAGCACGAGGCCTAGCGCAAGGTAACACAGCAAACTACCTTGGTCTGGAGACTCGGAAGTCAAAGTCGGGACGTTTTCCAGACCAGGAGGAGACAAAGAGAACAGATGCCGGCGGCAGGTGGTGACCGAGATCTCCACGCCTGCGGTGATGGTGCTGTGTACTTTGCAGATCGGCAGTGGCGAGTTTGCGTAAATGATGATGGTGTCCCGGTACAGTGTAATGATTCTGGAGACGGTCAGTACAGCTCCTTGACTTGCAAATTTGGTGACTTACTCTTTGAGTTGCGTGATGATGGCCGTCGCATAGACGATTGCCGCAGTGATGTTTGTCATGGCTCAGTTGTATAATTGAGCGGCAGTAGCCCTTAAAGAAGGCAAGATAGGAGACGGGTTTGGAACATGCAGAGAGGCGAGGTGATAGAGGCAGAGCCTGGATATATAGACCTTAAGGAAACAGTCACATGCGAGCTCTCGTATTAAGGTATTCAGATACAGTGAAGATACCAAGTGAAGCCTCAACAGATGGCCAGTACTATGGTGGTCTTCCTTCCTACAGGACTGTCCCTGATCAGCTCAAGTGAGCGGCGGACAAGTAAACGGTCGACGAGTGAACGGCAGACGAGCGAGCGGCCGAGCGCGCTGTATACAAATGCGCTGTATACAAGTGAGCTCTGCAGCATTCAAATCGCCAATGAAGAGTGTACTTCGTAGCCCTACGCCCGATGAATTGCGATTAGACGATGCCGGGCCATGAGCGTTTGTAGATGATGATACCATTTAGTCCACATGTGTAGAAGCACCGTGGAGAGAGCTACGTATCGCGAGTCTCAGTGTCGTGCGTTTCATCACAGACTGATCAGCGCTCATCACTCTGCATGTATGAAGTGAAGTCGAGAATTTCCGCATTAGGCAAAGTCTCCGAAATTGTCCACTCAGCAACACAGCCACCGCGCATAAGGTACCTTAGCCATGAGCGCCAGCGAAATGAGACAAAGCTGTTGACAGCCTCAATAATGACAGCCCACCGCCTGTATAGCCGACTCATAGACGAAGTGGATCAACGGACCGGCGGTCCCACCTCTAGCTCAGCATTCAAGGACGCACAAAGCCGGAAAGATAGCCGCGCCATCTCGCGACGCCATAGAGTTACAATCGTATCAGCGAACGAGACGTGCGCACGTCGAACAGGCTCCTCTCAAATGTATCAAGGTTTAGTGCGGCCGTGTCTCCTTTACACAGCCTCAAGATAGTGGGTCTGCTGATGCAAGCCGTGGAAAAGCCTGCTGGGTTGCTCCAAGAAGAGGCCAAGCCACTGTTTGAGGCGCCGAAGATGCACGACTTCACGGATATCGTTGATGGCCAGACGACGATCCGCGAGCGAGGATGTCTGACGGAGCACATCATCATCCGTACCTTGATTCATTCGTCAAGGATTTGATGCCGATCGAGCTGTTCCGGAATGCGTTGGATGAATTGGTGGGTGATACGGCGGTGCAAGTCGCCGTGGCCGACACCTTTCGTCCTCCAGCTCAGCAAGCATGAGCGGTGCCACCGCGAAGTCTTCAACCGTGAGCGACAAACCAACGTGCTATACCTCTTCGTCGCAACACCAGCTAGCATCTAGCAACACCCATTCGGACCTGCACTGAACGTGAAGAAACATCGATCTGGGAACAAGTTGAACGGAGGACGGTGCACCGGTTTAGTCGGCGAGTATGGAGAAGGCAGTTCATCTAGGCGCGGCCCATTCGCTGTGCTGCGCAAAGAGCCTTGTTCCTGTCACTGCTTTGCTCTCAGCAGCGACAGACTCCGTGCGTGTCCAGGCTCTCCTTTCGAGTGTTTAAAGCAGATCTTCGCCTCGCGGGACGAGTTTGCGTGGCGCCACGGGCATAATATCGTAGTTAAATACGAGATGTCGGGCCCATACGATGTTCCGGCCTCACCATGAGTAAGAACGAACGTAACACGCCAATGTACTTGGACTAACTACCTCCTCAGACCATCATCTCGTACGCACGCTACCTCCCGTAGCGTCTACCAAGCGCTGCAAGATCCATCACGACACTGCCATCCGCCGACCCCGTACGACCGAAACTCTGTCCAGCCTGCACACCCCTGCTAGCTTCGCAGCTCTCGACTTACCGATCGTCAGCGCACGCTCTCGCACATTTGGCCGTACAGAGGAGACACAAGAGCTTACCGCTGTCACTGCGGCGCCGCTGTTGGAGGACGTGATATCGCGCCTTTCGAGAGTAGGTCATTAAGCAGATTTGCCGGGCCAGTCGGACGACGAGAAGAGCTTCCTAGCGCATTATGCTGTCGGTTGCCTGGCTGTATGTTGACGTGGGCCGCTATGCCCTTAGTGGATGATCGCTTTCCTACCACCTTAGCAGTATCGAAGGCAATGGCAGTTCTAGGTCTCAGCTTGTAGAGGTCATCCTCATTCTCGAGAAGCTCTGGTGCACGACTAGCTGACGCCTTTGCCTTGGTCGTCTCCCCGTACGAGTCTTCGATGCAGCCCGTTTGCGTCTCAGGTGGTGGGTGTAAGACGTGCGAAGAGAGGCCTCCGCGGTACGGTGTACGTTGATGCGGCACGGGCGAGGTATTTTGGTACGGCGAGTGGACACAGCTGCTGACGCTGTCGCTTTGACAACAAAGGCTGCTCTTTGTCTGCTATCGCTGCTGCTATTGCCGCGTCATTGAGGCGACCACGAGAGAATATGGCGTCGCTGCGCGCGGAGAGAGACTACACAGCAAGAATCAGTCTCTGTGTAAGGAGGTGAAGAAGCTGCAGCAGGCATTGTTACTGGATTAGTAGATGGCCGGAAATCAAGAGCGTGAGCACAGCCTGGCCGCTTGGTACCTCTGTGATGAGTGAAGACCGCTTTCTTGGCCGCGTAGCTCCCGCAGTATCCATTGACGGAGCGTAAGTGGTCAGTACTGGCCCCTCTAGACATCTGACTGGACATTGAGTAGGATCTGTACATGTATGTACCATATGCCGCTTCTCATCACGCGAACGGCTTGACGACCCACCCGCGAATGCTGAGCTCGGCCCGTGCCGCCAACTCATTTTCAACCTCACTTCATCACTTTTTGATATCGAGCCAGAAGCATCATCGAAGGGTTGGCTTTCTGCACTGCACAGCTGGTCTACATAAGGATCTGACAGCCTGTACAGCATCTGCGCGGTGATCAACGTTCTCCCTGAACTTTTCAAGCTCCTCCTCGAATTTTCTCCTCAGTCTGCACTCTTCCGCCTGCTTCTGCCGGACGCCTTTTGTATGCCCTCAAAGCCTCGTCAAGTTGCCGTTGTAGATCACCTCCTACCAGCGATTCTGATCTGCCGCCATCGCGATACTCGGTTCTCGTGCCATTGGCGAAGACGCACACCCTTTGCTCGCCTATGGTGGGCCTACGGACATGCAGCCGACCGAGCGTGGTAATATGGAGCGGCCCTAAGTATGCCTTGCAGTGTCGCTCGCCATCGAGCCCGCGCGCTGCTTTCGGGAGTCTTGGACGGACTTGGTAGCCCGTTCGCTGTATGATTCAGTTGCGGCCGTATGAGCGTCAATATTCGCTCCGCCTGATTTACTCGATGATGTATTGCCTCTCTCCCGAAATACGACATAGGCGCTCATTTGACTCCCTGAGGTTTCGTTGTACGACTCCTCGATCCCTTCTCTATGGATACGGAGGCCGTCTAGTCCGGCTCTGGAGAGGGCAGACGGGACTGTGTGAAGCACGCCGCAGGACCCGGCGAGGTTTGGCTAGCTTCAGATCTGTGTCATCCTCTTCCTAAACTTCTGCTCTAACAGCAGCCCGCGTTCATGCCTCCACTCCACGGATGATGCCTTCACCATGACTCCGCGATAAAGCCTCGAACCATGGAGCATCCGGTACTCGAACACTGTGGCAGCGCACTTCTTTCAGGCCTAGCGCAAGAGACCTGTAACGCAGCTGCTTGTAGTCTGCTAGCAAGTCTACGAGGAAGCGACCGCCATACCCTACGAAGTCTATCAGGGCGGCTCGGCCAAGGTGCGAACATCCAGTGGACGTCCGACGCAGATCTGTTCAGCATGGTGTCCGCTCAGCACTTCCGGATTAACGTACATACCCACGGCGTCAGGAAGAGACATTTGCAGAGCCCGGCAAACGTCAGCCACGTTTTATACGACTTCATCTCCTCGCTCCGTGTAGAAACGCGGCGTCCTATACAAAGACGCTCATACGATCAAACAACGCTGGCCCAGATGGTAGCGCCGCTACACATCGCCACGGTCAGCCAGTGGTCCAGATATTACAACGGTGAGACGGGCGGGGAGCCCTGCCTGATACCGCACCCTCACGCTGGCAGCTCCCTCACGCCGGCAGCTTCCCTCAACGCCTTCAACTCATCCAGCGCCGCATAGCCTTGGACGCTTGCTCGGCTCTCCAGCCCTTCAAACCTGCTCCACAAGGGCAGGGTTTCGCGACTCGGTAAGGCAGCGGCGGTGAGGCAGTTCTCCGACTGGTCTTCGAGTTCCACCGTCATACCTTTGCGATCTCCGAATCACGTCAAGACGTCGGAGCCACCAAAAGTGTCGAGCCGCGGAGACTGCTTTTGATGACAACCAATGCTACCGCCCGGCGATGATAAGGACGATGGAAGGCTGGGGTCTTTGGAATCACAGGAACAATGGATTTGCAGGTATCTAGTCATATAACAATACACTTTGCCGCTTCTTAAGCCGGCGGAGGGTGTGACAAGCCAATCTGCCTTATTCCGTGATCATTCTCCTTCGTGATCCCTACTGACCAGGCCTCTGCTCTCCTATGGCCTGGCAATCTCCTTCTTCGCTCTGCTTCATCGAAAGAAGCTTCTGACGGTGAGCGGCAGTGCTTATAGGCCAGCTGCGGTGCTCTACAGCGAGTCAAAGTCTGGCGAATATGAAGATAGCGGCCTTCTCCATTGCGTTGTTCGTGATAGACTTGAATTATGTACTGGTAGCTTCCTAATGACCAGTCTGTACGCAGGATTCTCTCGCAGAGGGGCGCGGCAGAAGACTTCGCTGCCAATCAGCCATCCTGTTCTGCAACCCAAGAATCACTCCACTGCTCTTGAACCTTATACGTCCTCGTGATCCACATCATCCGCCTAGCAGACCCACCAAAGCGCAACGGCTCGTGCCCTGGGAACGCCTTGCTCAACCATAACGTCCTAAGAACGCTTTGAGACGGCACGCCCCCTCGAGAACGCTTTCAGCTGGCCAGGCCGTCTATGAGGGCTGCCTATGAGCGCCCTGTGCCATCCGAAGGGTCCGCTGTCGTGTCGCTAGGCTGTTCAGGACTCAGATTGAGCCGACCATGCGTAGCGAGGAGCGTTCAATCAGTTCGCAGTCCTCTTCCACCCGCTCGTAGCTGTAGGACAACTGAAACCCAACCCACGCTGCTCGGCCTCGAAGCCATCAACCCCTCAAACCTCCTCTCCTGCCTCGCCGGCTTCTGCGTCCGCGCCGGCGTCTGCATTTGTCGGGAACCCCCCGGCGCCGCCGACGCCAAGGTTGTCGCCGTGGCTCTGGAAGCACGGCGGCTGGATGTACCGCCGGCCCACTTGCGCGCTGACGCGGCTGTGTAAGCCGCGAGGTGCGGGATCGGAGATTCGCCTTTGGGGACGAAGACTTTAGCCCCTGTGGCTGGGGATGCGGGTGTGGTCGACGGGGTGCTGGGTTTAGGGGGTTTGGTGGAAGGGGGTTTTGGAGAGGAGATAGCCTCTCCACAGCGTCAAAGTTCTCGTGGTGTAGGTACAGTCGAACAAGGTCGTCAGCAAGTTGCTGGGAGTACACAAGGCAGAGATAGAGCACAAGAGAAAGTCCAGGGTGTTCACAAAGCGTCGTGACCGTAGAACCAGTAGATCGTAGGCATCTCTCGTGGCAGTGGAGTGAGCGCACGTGTGGGCGCCACTTAAGATTGACGACTCGGTGATGGGAAGAGTGGAGCTCTCTTGCCTTTCCTTGCCCGTTGACATAGGCGATTGCAGGCCTCCGAATCGCTAGAGTTGGTCCGGCGAACTCTCTAGATCACCCCTGACACTCCGGGAACATCTTGACTGTCTAAACCATACCGGGAACGATTTGGTTGCCCTCAGAGACTTTCCTTAGCCCGTCCATAACGTTCCCAGAACACTTGAACCACGGACAGCATGTGCCGGGACGAAACAGTCCTGACTTGCGTATCACGCCTCAAGCGTCGAAGCCCGGGACGCCTTGATTTCTTTTCCCGTCAACAGGAGGCTCCTGAGGACCTATCGGCCGTCGGGCGTGACTTGACGGGTCGTTTCGCTGGCCTGTGTAGCTCAGGGGTCGTCTACTTCGTTGAGCGACCGTCGAATAGGCATGAAGCAGTTTCGCAGAGCGCGGGCGCTCACAGCTAGCGAACAAGCATCCGACGAGGGTCCTAGCCAGTATGACCATGGCTTGAGGTGTGTGGCCGACTGTGACTGCGTACAGAGAGTGCTGGCGGTCGATTTGGTTCGATGAGCCATCGAATCATGTGCGAACAGACAATATTCCGACCTCGCGTAGGTATGCGGATCATCTCAATTGCTTAGTGTACATCCTGCTGATGGCCTGGATGCGAGTCGGGAACGTAGTCCTTGCTAGGGCGCCTGTAGGCTTAATTTGCTACCTCCAGATAGCTGTTGCTCAACTGAATACAGCCGAATCGCGTCGAAAGCTTGGGTGAAGGTCCCAGGACAGTATGAGAAGGGTCTAGCCAAGTCTTATTGGCGTCCGTGGTTCACAGCGAGTCCGACGTGCGAAATGGTGACATAGCGTATACCGGTCTCGGAATCCACGATTTTGCTTCGACAGGGCGTCCTAGAGCTGCAATACTTGTCCAGTAGGTCCTTAAGTGTTCAATTGTGATTGGTACAGCATCCCATGGTGTGACAATCACAGGGCGTCTCGAGATTGTTCATTTCGTGCACCCTGTGTCTATTAATGGTCGCTTTCATCCGACAGAAAGCTGTACAACAGCCAAGACCCCTCGCGGAAGGAGCCGTAGTCATATTGAGAGGTCTGGCGGTGGAGCTCGCCCTTCCTCGCCCGTGGGGCGATGTGATCGAGGGCCTCTGTCAAGTTTGGTGGAAGTCATCAACAGCCGAGCCATTGAACAACCGCTGGTGCTATCGCAACGCGGCTTCAATACCGTGCTCAGGTATCTTCATAGACCGTTGTTGCGTAAGAACATCGATCTGGAACACGCGGTTGCCTCTGTGGTCGTCCTGTTGTAAGCCGAAGCACCACGTCGAGCAAGTCGTTACCTAGTCAACAACGGGTCGTATCCAAGCAAATTTGGGTAGCGAGAAGGCTGTGTAGCGTACAATTGATCGTATGAAGTGTTGGCAGACCGCGACAGGCGTCCTGGCAGTGTTGGTCTATCTATTAAGAATGGCCCTCTACCCAGACAAGCTCGACATCTCCTGCCACGAAGACTCGTCAAGCGTCCAGTCTAGAGCATTGCCGGCTTGTTAGGACCTCGAGCTATAGTGTAGGAATGATCAGTTCGAAGGGCGACATTCTCGGAGATGTCTAGCCGTTCGCGTTATTCCTGCCGCTCGTTATGTGCTCCGCTAGGCAGGATTCCACCTTCTCTGAGGTGAGATCGTATCCGTCTCTTGTTTTGGAGGGCCGTGGCTTTTCGGACAGCTCAAGTCGAAGCAATAGAGTGCTGATGACTAGTGGCGACGATGCTGAGCAAGTAAGGCCATTGGTGTTGTTGATGGTGGTTGCGAAGCTCTTTGGCCACGCAGAACCCAGATTGGCCGTGTAGGAGAACTGTGAGGGCTTGTATAGAGGCAGTGTAGCTTTGTATGCCGATTGGACTCCAGACTCGGAATATTCCTGCCGAGCGGTGCCAATCAAGAGTAAGTGGTGCCATTGCTGTTATTGTCGGTGCTGTTCTTGTTGTTCTCGGTGGCGATGTGGCTGGCTGGGTAGACCTGAGACAGCTCGTTGCGTGAGAGCGCCTTCGAATTTCTTTCTTGGAACAACACCGTTCAAGGTGTTATTCGGTCTATAGCTACAGACTGCTCCTATTGAATGGCGATATTCAGATAAGAGTGGTGCTGTTGCTGTTATTCCTGAGGTGTTGGAGATAGCGTCAGCCAGATCCTGCGATCACACACCAACACCCTTCAAACGAAAGACATCACCGCGAGGCAGGCTACTTCGTCGCGACTGCATGCCGCCACGTCTGAAACTGCTCAATACAGATCAGACGAGCTATATTGCTCAGCGTTGTACTCTGCGGACTGATGTGTCGAGATTCCCGGCTGTGGCATGATGTGCTGGCTCTGGAGTGAGGTACTGGCTGATCCCCGAGCACACACACAGCCAACGAGCTCCATGCCGAGTAGCACTACAACGCAATCCGTCATCCGTGAATAACTCCAGTCGGTAAGAAGGTTGAAAACCATACGAACAGTTCGCCGACCCAAGCATGGCAAACTCTGGCTTTTGGGGCCGTTCATTTGCTCTTCACCAGAATGTTCGCTTCTTCTACACCACACTCCAGCCAAATTTGGGCGGACAGCTATGCGGCGACGATATGTCCGCAACCATTACGCATACGAGCAATCCTAGTCGACACAAAGGTCAGGACGGCTGAGAAGAGTCGAGATGTCCATGGGAGCTACTCATGAGTGACCCGTTGTCAAGTTATGGACGTCGCCTCGATCCGCTGGCCAGGTCGACTAGGCTCCTCTGTGATGAGCCTCCCTACAGCGCCCGTTGCAGACGAACAATACCGGTGCGGAGGAAGGCTGAAAAGCATGAGAAGAGTCCATATGCCAATTGGAAAAATTCCTGGAAGAGCCGTCGTTGAGTTCCTCGGCTCTGGTTTAAGGCATTTACCGCCTCGTACTACGCTGCTCTGTGTTGTAGAGCCCAACGGCCCCATAGGCACACGAGCAATACCAGTCCAGTCGATGATAAGGAACCTGTTGAAAAATCGATATGCCAACTGATGCCATTCTCGGGTGAGCCATTCTGGAGTTCTTCGACTCTGAGCAGACGCGCAGCGCAAGCCAGCCAGGGTGGTCCACGTCGAATGATCCGGGATCAACGCCCAAGCCCTACAAGAAACAAAAATGGGCATCAATACGGAAATGAGGATGATGAATCGATCGCGCCGACTGAAATGATTCGTACAAGCTACAGCCCGCCGTCCTCATACTGTGCCCCCGACGGCTATATGAACAGCTCTCGTGGGTAATGGATGGATCCACGCCGGCGAATCTGTAGATATGGGTCGAGAGATACTCCGCTCTAGCCGGGGTTGATCGTGTTGTGCCCGATGCTGAGTAAAAAGGTTCTGCCTGGCTGATTAGGCAGTTCAGCATCCACGGCTCATTGCACGGTATCAAGCGCCCGCTGAATAGCGCAGACATACACGAAGGATCCTGGATGGCTGTAAAGTGCTGCTATGGCGTTCGAAGTATCAACACACGACGAATGCGGCCAGAGATGGCGAGTGCGCGCCTCGCTCAGCAACGCCCCTGCCTCTCTGGCCTGAAATCAAACTGGCAGCGTCCACCTGGCCTTCCACCTGCCGCACGGTATGCTTAGACATGTCAGGAAGCTGCTCCTACTCTCGCTGGGTACATGGCAACACTGGTATCGACAGCGTTCCGTTCAAGTATGACTTCTGATCGCATAGCGGCTCTCTCGGCTGCGCTCCATCTAGCTTCGCGACCCCAATGGCTGTAGTATGCAAAGGAGTATCCATGAAGACCATCGGTTGATCGACAGAGGCGAGCGTCAAAAGATCAATCGAAGAATGGAATCCTAAGCAGCGGCTTTGTACACAGCACACGGGAGCCACAGCTCTAGCCTGTCAAGCTACGCAGTCGTGGCGGCTATGGTATGTAAAGGAACGCTCAGGGAACCAGGTGTATGGACGACGGAGCCGAGCGTTCAATCATCGATCCAAGAAGAGGGATTCTATGAAGACATTTTGTCTGGGATGCTCGTCACGGTCTCGGCTTTATTTCTCGCAGCCTCGCAGCTCTACCGCCTCAAGCATACAGAGAACCGCTCAGAGAAGCGACATTATCATCTACAGACGCAAGCACCAAAGTACTAATCGATCAAGAGGCTTTGACGAAGGATTCTGGGCGCGCAACGCCCGTCGCGGTCTCGTCTTCGCCTTTGTAGGCTCACCTCCCTAGTGGCTACAGTATACAGACGATCGCTCAGGAAGTCGATGACACTATCGACAGAGCTGAGCGATGAAGTGCTGATCTGTCAAGGGGCTTCTAATAAGGAATACTCTACGACGGATGCCCGTCGCGGTCTTGGCTTTTCCCTTGCAGGCTCACCTCCCTCATGCCTACACCATGCAGAAAACTGTTCAAGGAGTCTCCAGTGTAGTCGACAGAGGCGAGCATCGAAATGTCAATACGAGGTGCTCGAGAAGGGAAGTCGTGGGCCAAGCGCTTATAGCGAACGTTCATAGCGATCTCGGCTCTACCCCTTTAGCTACGCATTCCCGACAGCCACAGCATACAGAGGAGCATTCAGGGAACACATAGTATGACCAACAGAGCCGAGCGTCAAAGAATCGATACGGGCCATTCGAGGAGGGGAGTCCTACGCCGGAGGAACGCAGCCGGACGCTACAGGTCTCGGCCCTGGTCTCTTCAGCCTCGCCGGCGGGTGAAAGGGTTCATTGTCTAAGGAGCTTCGACCGCACGTCTTCGGGACCGTACGTCTTCGCTTAAACCATGGATACAGCCTATGGACAACGCTACAGGCACGAGCACGACCGTCCTGACGCCCCTTGCCCCCTTCTCAACCTACAATCCAGCCCCTCGACGGCTTTTCGCAGTGGCTCTCCCTACGCCCTCTAGGCCGATGAGCCGTCTTGGTGTGCTACGCAGCGTAGGTCAATCTCCAGACCACATTGCTCGACCTAAAGCGTTCCCGGATCGATTCAATGCGTTCCCCGAACGTTTTGCTCCGTTCGCGGAACGTATTGCTAGACCCAAAGCGTTCCGGGAACACTTTGCACTGCTCCAAATCGCTCTGGACAGCTGTGAGTCTTCGCGAAAGCACTATCACGGACTAAAAAGGCACAGGAGGCGGTTAGAAAGCCGTAGGATTAGATAGCTATGTACTGAGCTTCTTGCGCCGTGCGCCGCACGTCTCGCCCCTTTCCCTTCTGCCCTGCCTGAGCCTGGTACGCCGTCTACAGAGCTCCGAGCCGGCGGCGTGCCTCATCGTGAGCATATCCTATGAGCTCGGCGCCCTGCCTTGTCCCGAGCCTATCCCATGGATTCCTCGCCCATCACACGAGCACGGCGGCTCGGCTCATCCCTTGAGCTCAGTAGCGTAGCTCATCGCGCGTCCACTGAGCTCAGCGGCGTGAGATAGGCGGCGCGCCTCATCCTGCGCCCATCCCATGAGCTCAGCGGCTTGAGCTGGGCAGCTCGCTTCATCCTGCGCCCGTCCTACGAGCTCGGCGGCGTATCTCGTCCCTCGCCTGCCTCATGCGCTCCTCGCCCATCCCATGAGCTCCGCGTGCCTCATCGCGCGCCTATCCCACGAGCTCAATAGCGCGCCTCGTCCCTCCCCCGTCTCAAGAGCTCGGCGGCGTGCCTCGTTATTCACCCGTCGTAGGAGCTCGGCAGCCTCCTTGATCTTGCGCCTGTTCTACGAGCTCGGCACTCTAGCAGGCATCCATCTTATGAGCTCGGCGGCGTCCCATGAGCTCAGCCCTGCGTCTCGAGCCTATTGTATGACCACGGCGCGCTCCCACGTTCGTCGAGCACGGAGACACGCTCTAGCGCTCGTCTGATGAGCACCTGCGCCCCGTCGCTTCACCTCCCCGTTGTCTGCTCTTTCTATGAGCCCTCGTGAGCATAGCGGCGCGCCTCGTGTCTCCGCGGCGCTTCCTGCTCTTCCAGCCCCCGTGACGTCTCTTTCTAGGCCGTCACAATCGTCGCAGAGATGTAGTCGTAGTCGCTATCGGTGTGCGGGTGGTCGTGCCGCGGTCATTGTCGTCTGTTGGTGTGAAGCTCGCCGGACTGCCGCCGCTGCCGCCAACGCATCGCCATCAAATCGTCCCTCGGCGGCGCCACGCCATCGAACCATCGCCGCATCCATCAGCGCCATCAAGGGCTCATCGTTTTAG